>VDFB02347820.1:0-25021 GCA_007258455.2 Sequoia sempervirens
CCCAAAGTTCAAAATTTCTACCTGATTTATCGAGGGGGTAGGGGATCAACTTAATCCTTCACTAGTAGGTCATCTAAAAAGTTGCAAAATTAGAAATTTTTTATTTTTGATTTAAGCAACAGTTTTTAATTTGAGAAGCATCAGTCTTTGAACTGAAGCAATAGGTACCTCGCTTCAAAGAGGGGCAAAATGTAGACACTGAATAATTTCTTAAATGATATCATGCACTCGAATCAGGTATACTAACATCATTTCCTCTCAAATCTATCCTATTTTTTCTTAATTAATTAAATTAGCCTAGTTATTTAAATAATTGAACCATTTTCATCTATTAACCTAACACATTTAATCAGGTTAATTCACCCCCTTTTCGTGTAAACATTTCAGCCTATTAAATTAAATAAATCAAAGTATTTAATTTAATTCCATGAGTCCTCTTATTTAATTAAATAACCCTAAGTTATTTAATTAAATGTCATTTCACCTTTCCCCCATTCATTAAATCATTTAATTTAATGAATATCACTTTATTCCTCCAAATCCCTAATTATATGATTAAACCTTGTTTAATTAACAATTAATCTATTTTTCCTCCAAAAGGGAAATATTCCTATGGAATATTCCTGACCCCTTTTTTGCACAATTAAGACTTTGTTTTAATTTGTAAAATATCCTTTTTCCTCACTCACGAGAATATTCCAAAGAATATTCTTTCAAACCAATCATGTGAAAAAGGGATATTCTCACTTCGCTTCTTGAGCAAGCTAAACTTGTGACTTCTTGAGCAAGTTACCTTGTGACTTGTGTGTGCAGGTCAAAAGTGTGTTTGTTTGGAACAAATGGGAACCCTTTATTCAATCTCATCTTGCATTCTAACCCACTGATGAGAATCCATGATCCATGCCTCCTATTTCCTCCATCCTTGATAGTTGATTGATCTTTTTGATTTCAACCCTTCATTTCTCATTTACTTTCCTATAAATAGAACACTATTTAGAGACAAATGGATCCATCTTTCAATTACAAACTTATGTCTTTGAATTCACTCACACTCACACTCATAATTTACTCACATTTAGCATATTTTAGTTCATTTTTAGTTGCATATTAGCTTTAAGCTTCCATTAATGGCTTCCATGCATCCATCTTAGCTTGTTTATAAATTATGGTTTGAATATTTTAGCTTAGAATTAGCTTAGCTTTTGCATATGTAGATCAATTTTAGCATAAAATCATGTTAATTTAGCTTGCATCATTTTCAATTTAGTATAAATCATGTTTTCATCCATTTATCACAACAATTTCATCGATTCTCTTCAATAGAATTGATTGAAACAAGCTCATTGATCATGGGATTGGGAAAGGGTTGTTGTTCCACATCAACACAACACCAATTCCAAAATAGGATAAGTTTCAAATGGGGTAGAATAGACATTTCAATGTTTTTATATTTAGAATGCTTCATTTCAATAAATGTTTAGTTTATCTTTAATTTGAATGATCTTGTTTGAAGATTGAGTATTAGTGGCTATGTTATGCTTTGATTCATCATGGATCAAGCGTGATCAACCCATACTAGTATCCTCAGTCAACAAGTTATAGGACAAAGAAGTTGATGCAGGACCATCCAGTGGTGTAGGGAAATCTTGCATCAACCAAAAAAAAAAATTGTTTCCTTTATTTTACTTAGTTGTTTTGAGTCCCATGGTGGCACTTAAGGGGTATAAGACTATCAGGCATTAGAAATAGAAAAAATGAGCACTTACTATTTTTAGTAATTTAGCCAAAATGAGCTTGTATGGACATGAAATTTTACCCCAAGGAGTAGAGCTGAAAAATAATTTCCATTTGCAAAAGAATCACCTCAATACCCTATATGGTTTGGGAGAAATTAAAGTTTGCGTCCCGAGAAATTTCTCCAATGCAGCTTCAAATTTAGATATAAAACTTTGGAGGCCTTGAAACAACTGAAAAAGTGGTTGAACCAACCTATAGTAGGTTCACATGTTGTAGAGCACATCGAGAGCTTTCCGACATTATGCAATAATAGCAAATCGGACACCCAAATCAAAAGTTATGGCCTCACAAAGTTGCTCCTCTAAAAAGTGAATTTCATAAAAAATTCTTTCTAGGACAAAAATCAAATGGTGGGACTTCTAGCACCAAAATAAAAGGGGAAATTTGAAATTTCAAGAGCATTCTATGGTGGTTATTGGGGAAAATAAAAAGGGTTAAGTGGGGATTGTAGAAGGTGGCCCTGCTAGTGCAGATTGTGGCTTTTAATAATAGATTTTCTTTTCTGAGTTGATTTTGTTGTAATGAATCAAGCTCATGAGGTTGTAGCATGTAAGCTTTGAATCTGTAATTTCATTTTCTAAATATAATTAAAAGTGAGTCATTTTTTGTCTTGCATATTCTGTGTTGATATCTGTTGTGATTTATGTGGGTTTTGGGCAATGTGGCCCTCATCAAAAGTGATACAATTTCATGTCTTATTAAAGGTATGAAAGAAGAGAATAAAATTGAAGTCACAACAAGTGATGAGAAGGTACAATATTTTCTTATTAAATTTAAGAAAGATGATTTTCATGTTGAGATAGATTTTTTAGTGAATATAGATGAGATGGTTCAGTTAAAGATTTTTAAAGATGATTAGTATGCAAAGAAGGGTTTTATGGTATTGCAAAGTTAAGTACAGAAGCAATTTGGTGGAGGTGGATGGACTATGGTGGGTTTAATCCAAAAATATTGGAGGAGAATGTGATATACACTTGGAGGAGGTGGTTAGGTTATGGTAGAGCTAATTCCACATTGAGGAAGAGAAGTAAAGATCAAAGTTGTTAAAGAAAGAGGTTGCTTGTTACAACTAAGTGTTGGAAGAGGAGAAAGTAGAAATTATCAAAGGTAACAATTTTAGTATTGGCATATGTTGTATGTTTCTTTCAATTTGAAATAGTAGTTCTACTACTCAACTCTATTTTTGTGAGCCTATGCTCAAAAAATTTCTACCTAACATGTCTAATGAAGGAGCATCTGATATTACTAGTAATCAACATCAACAAGAAAGAAAGTATTTTAATTTTCATTATTTCTTGAGGTTTGGTAATTAGCTATTTGGATAATAAATTGTAATATTAGGCCTAAATAAAATATTAAATAATTGGCCTTATTATATTGTTACAAAATTATGGTGTTAGAGATAGTTTAGGAGTAAAATTTTGATTTGTGAAATTCAAAAGGATGAAAAAAGGAATTTTGGGAGTAAGGATTCTTTTCTATATTTTTGGAGAGAAGACTCTAGGAATTTCCTTTGGGAGAGGTATTCCAAAATCCATGATTTTGTACGTCTAAGGATTTTTTTGTAGAAGAAAATAGTTTGGTGAATCCATGGTTTATTGTAGGAATGGTTTTCAGTTGAAGGTTGCAATTGATAGGATCTAGAAACTTGGGAAAGAAGCTAGAGTGAGGGAGTACATTTGTATTTTTATTGTTTTTGTTATATTTGAGTATATTATCAGATTTTTAATGATTTATATTAGCCCATATGGATTCACACAACTTAATTCTAGATATTTTTTTATAATACATAAATTTCCAAGAGATTTGACTTAACAAAGAAAGGATACTCGTTGCACATATTTTTTGTTGTTGAAAAATAATTTCTAAATGCATCTTGTATTTTTGGGATGTTGTGCTTGAGGGTTGATTCTCTTACATAAACAATTTCAAACATTTATGTAATAGGTTCAATAATTATTTCAACAAATTTTACAAAGAAGAAGATAACTTCGATCAATTCTTCTAATATTGCTTAAATATTTTCATAAACATTAAACAATTTTATTATTTCCTCAAGTTGAAATGTATTTAGTAGGACTTACTTGACTTCTTTTTGAATAATTTTAATTATTTATTCACCTTCGAATGATTTCAGCAATAACACACGAATATTTTTTAAGAAATACTGAGGCTTTAATCATTTTATACCTCACCATAATTATTCAAAACTATGTACATATAATGAAAAGGTCCAAGGGAAATTTATTCCACCAAGAAATTGATCAAATTCACCCAAATATAGGTGCAAATGTTTAATATTTTAAAGTAAATGGTAAATGTATAGTCATATATGATTTACAATTTGGAAATGAGATTGAATTGGCCTCAATTATAAAATTCTTTACAAAAGTATATAATAAATTTTATTGAGAGTGAATATAATTCATGGAGTAGGCCTAAAGTTAGCAATTCTCTAACATAGGTTTGGAAATAAGAAACACTTTATAATCCTAAAAAAGTGTGACTCTATCCTTTTTATAGAAGAAGGGTGACAAAAGTAAATTACAATATTAATGACCTAGATTATGTCAACAATAATCAATGATAACAATTCAACAACATGTGGATGTCATTAGCATATCGACAATTGGCAGTTGGAATATTCCTTTGGAAATTCAAACCTTTACAACACCTTGATAATTGGCACAAAATTTTAAGGATACCTAGATCTTCTTGAAATATCTCTCTTGGTGATGTGGCATGGAAACAAAATATAACTTTTACCAAATCTATATGTGGGAAAACCTAATTTCAATCCTCCAATAAGGCTTTACCATCAACCAAAATTTATTTCACTTTTATATCTTTTGTCACTTATCCTTTTTAGCATATTCCATGAGACCACTTACATTAACAAAATCTTCAGTAATTTTTTTCAAAATTTTCTCTTCATCATCTAACTTTTTATATCATTATTCTATTTTTTAATTATATCAATGAAAGCTACCTCATCATATCTTAGGAAATAGTCTCATTAGTGACTATTCCTTCTTTTAGTAGGATCTCATCATATAGTTTCTTTAGTACTTGTAACCTATAGATTTCAATATCACATTGTTCTATTTGGTCTCCACAACTCTTTTGTATCTTGATAGCCTTGTCCTACCACTCTACCACTTCTGAATATCTTTGTATGGATGTTTTAATCAATTATTCTCCTTGTGCTACCATATATTTAATCTAACCCTCCATTCTAACAACCTCATTATTAATACTTTTAGGTGAGGACACTTCATCTTGTAATAACAAGACTCAATGAGAAGGAAGTTATTGAATGACTTATCCTAGGGAAATCAATTTTTGATCAAAAATTGAATCTAGAAGATTTGTACTTTTAATTCTTGCTTCCTTTCCTTATCCTTCCTCATTTTCATATTAGTGAATTCTACATTGGTCTAGATTTCTATAGCTTTATCTCATGTGGTATATCCTAGATGCATTCTAGTGATTTGGTAGTCATCTAGCTAGATTTATCCCTTATCCTTTTGGACAATTGGTGTGGAAATCTCAAGAATTTTGGAGTTGGAATAATTTATTCTAACTATTTCTATGGTTCTATCCTTTCTTTTAGTCTTGAGAGTTTTTTTTTTTCATTAGACTTTTGAAGTCTAATGGAACTTCTACTTGTATTAGCTACTCAAGTTCACTAGCTATCCAATTTATAAATATTTTATCTACTACCTCCAATTGTTTATATTATTGAATGTACTATGTTTTCTCTAGAGGTATAATGTAGGATTCCAATCAATGTGTGTTATTTATTGTTTTGTTGTAACTTCTTGTTGATAAGAAATATTCCTCTTTTTAGGTGCTCTTTTGGAAATACCTCAAGATGTACTTCTTTAGCTATGTTGATATCTTCAACTTCATTGCAATCCTACATTACCTCAATATCCACACCCTCTTATGGATCAGGAATCATTTTTTGTATTGGCTTAGAGTTTCCTCTTTTAGTACTTACCACTAGTGAATAAAATTCTTGAGTTCCTTATTTATTTTCTTTATATTGGTCTTCAGCCATCTCAAAAATAACCACTTTGGCAAATACACTTGCTAATTATTCAATGTGAACTAAAAAAGTATCCTCTCCATCTGTTTGCATTATTTCTTAGAAAAATGGATCTTCTTTTTCTAATTCAATAGAAGATCTTGAAAGAATGGGTTGTGTGTCAAAAATAATGTATGCACTTACATTCTGTTCTTCTTGTTTTTTGCTATCAATAATAATTGAAATTGAAGGATCTAGTAATTTTCCCTTTGAAAACTAAGTTTATCCTTTAGCTTCTACAATTGAAATTCCTTCTTGTGCTTATCTTATTAGACAAGCCTCTTTTAACATTTTTCCTTCTATATTTTTGGTTATTTTCATTATGGATCCCACAAATTAAAGAGATGCAAATGATAATTATACTGATGAGGAAGTTGGGGCTTGAATTTGTATGGATTTTCTTTCATATCTTTAGCATGTTTGATAGGTAGGGACCCTTGCATAACCTATTACAAATTATGGGCTACTATCTTTTCTATTGGAAGTGATCCTTTGGAAGATGTTGAAGAATACACAAAGACATTGGTAGGAATGATCATAAATAACTGGTTTGGGTCTTTTTACACTAGATAAATAGTTACTTTTGGATTTGGCTAGTCAGTGCTTGCTTCTCTTGACTATATTACCTTCATATCTTGGAATTTCCTTTTCTTTATTAGGAAATAAACATAGTTGGATCCTAGATTAGATTTAATATTCATCTTATTTGTATTCTCTTTCATATATGTTATGGCCACACCTTTCATATTTAGTGCTTAGGCACTTAGCCATGTTTACCTAGCTTCAATAATTGGCTTTGAAACTTCCATAATAGGTGTATCTCGTTGTGACTAGTTTAATTATAGAAGGGGCTCACAAAATATCCTTTTCCTTTCATAATTTGGATACAAAATATTTTCATCATCCTATTTTTCTTATTGAGGTACATTTTGGATTCCTATTGTTCTCATTTGATATAAAGTTAATATTTGATCAAATTTATTTATTAATATAAATTCATTGAAAAAATCTACCTAATAATCCTCAATATAAGGTCCAGTCCTATTTTCTCTATAGTTATACTTCATTATTTTCTTTGAGTCATAATTAGGCCTAGATAATTCAAAGGAATTTAATCCCAATGATAGAAGTTCACCATCTGAGGCCTTCACATTACTAAGATAATTCAAGATACACCATTCTTAGTAGATAGGAAACTTGAGTCTTCCACCATTATGTTTATCCTTGAAAGCTTGGTGATATGTAGGATCTACTAGTGAAGCATTCCATTTTGATGTATGAAAATTTTGAGAATTAGATGAACCACCACCCATGCAGGTCAATGACACTATGTGCATCAAAAAATAGCCTCTTCACTTTACCCACTTAAATTATCCTCAACAAGAAGATGGAAAACATTTTATTCACTCACTTTTAGTGCATATGGATTCCTAAAGTTGTAATAGTAGGTAGTTCTCATATATGAGATTCTCACTAGGTCCATTCCCTAACACACCAAATTTGTTTAATCGTATAATATCATACCTAATTTCACAAGAATATACCACATAGGAGGTCATATAGAACATTCTTTTTCTCTTGAAATTGACCATTTGATCACAAACAACATTATTTACCACTTATTCCAAATGAATCATATTATCTCCATTCAATATAATTTGGATGTGTAGTGTAGAAAAATGTATCCCTTTATATTTTCACACTTGTTTGGGACCTCACTATTAAAATTGGGCTTCTTTATGCCTTATTTGGTCTTATTTTGCATCCACAAGCCTTAATTAGTGAATCTTTTTGAGGATAGTCCTGACATACATCAAGTGACCAATCATAATTTAATGATTTTTGATTGTATGGCCCATATTTAGTGATCTGGGACTCAAATTCCACCTTGGACGTATGGGTCCCACTTAGGTTTCAGGGCCTAGATCTAAATTTAACATTAAACTAAGCCTTTCTTGAAAAATGTGTCCCAAGCTTAGCCTAATGGGACACATACACCACAACTTGTGTATGAGTCTCACTTAGCTTAGACCTAATTTAAATTTGAATTCTTGGTGGGATTTTATTCTCATAGATTTGATGTCCTCTTGTAGTGTTGTAATTTTAGGAAATTTGGCATAAAAAAGTATAAATACAAGGCTATTTCACTCATTTTTCACCTAGCAAGCTTACAAGTCATAAAATTATCATAAGAGCACTTAGAAGAGCATTCAAGAGTCATTATTATGAATTTTGGAGCATTATTCAAGTATCAAGCATCATGTCAAAGTCATCATGCATCATGTTTTTTTTTTGAACTAATATTTATGGTGTAGGTTTTATGATTCAAGCAAGCATTCAAATCAAGATCCATAACATACAAGCAAGAGTCAAAATATAAACTCATGCTAGCCATTGCATACAAGTTTGTAGCCTTTTTTTCAAGGTTTTGGTGAGTTGCAGCATTGCATATTTTTTCATTCATCATTCCTTCATTCTATTTGATTTCATTTCAAGGTTTGATGACCAAAATAAGGTTTGACCAAGGCCAACCCCTATCCACTAACAAAACATCATTTTCTCCTCTTTGATGTGTGATTTTAGATCTAGGTGGTTTAGTTTGAAGATCCATTAAAGAGAAAGATTGGAGAAAAGTTTTCAAGTTTTCAAAGTTGTCACACTGTTTGTAAGATCACAAAAAGTCACTTATAGAGAATTTTTTTGTGTTTCAGAGCTAAAGATTTGGTAGGAGGGAAGCTACAAAATAGCATTAGAGGACATCAAAGTTTCAGAGTAGCCCTAATACTGGGACTAAATTTCCACTTGTGGTGTATGAGTCCCAATATAACTATTTTTAGACTTTTTCTATAGATCTGATTCAACATTTCCAGATTTCAGTTTTGGCTTGAAACCCTAAACTAGGACTAAATTTCCCCTACTAGAGTATGAGTCCCGATGTGCATTAAAATCAGCATTTTTAGGAATTTAGGTCGTCATCCAAGCCTCTTCAAATTTCTAGGTTTACCTTTGTATTTTCTTAGTTTCCTATTTTGGTTTGCATTCATTTTTTAGGTCATTTACTGAAGTCTTGCATTTCATTCACATTTCTTGTATTTCCAAGCAATATCTTGGTGGTGAACCCCTCTTTAGTCTTTAATCACACCCTAGGACATCTTATTGTAAATCTCTTTCCCCAATTCTATCCCTCAATTGAGATTTCTAAGGTATCCTTGAATGAACTAAGTAAAATAGGCCCTTATCCCTTGTGTTCCATCTCCTAATAGATAGAACCCCTATTTTTAAGGTTTCATTTTGGTGAACCTATCCTTTAGAACACTTTATTTCTGATTTGGAGTCCATCATAGTCATAGATCTATCTTGCATTAATGTTGCATTAGGTTTTGCATTAGTGAAAGTGCATATAGGTCGCGGTTTTTCCTCTTTTGTCATTGAATTTCAATTAAAATATGTTATTTCACTTAGTATAGGTCCATAATTCAAACTAGAAAACATAACATTTAATTATAATTTATCAAAGTTTGGGAAAAAACCCTAATCTAGGAGTCATACACCCCTCTAGGTGATTTAGTCCCAGTACAAGTGGTTTTGCCTAATTTTTTTGGTATTTTATGTTGAATCTTTATTAGTATTTGAAACCCTAAGAAACCTTCATTGGGAGTCATAAACCCTCTAGGAAATTTAGTCCCATTTCAAATTTTAAATTTCATTTTCTAGCATTAAAAACTTTGTTTCTATGTTTCATTTTGTTGTTATTACATTTCTATTTTAGTTTGTAGAGTTTCTATTTCATTCATTTCATTGTACTTAGTTTAATTTCATTTGAATCAAAATTTTGGAATAGCATTTATCTTGTGTGAATTTCATTCATTTATTACCCCTTGCATGAGCTTTACAACTTGGTGACCTATTTCTAATACTATAGTGATACAGAGTTCAAGACTCATGTCATCCTATAATAGCACAATCGTCATGGATCTTGGGTTATCTAGCTCTTTCACTACTAGTGTTGACACTATTTCACTAGGTATGGACCATAACTTTAACAAATATTTACCTTCACGTAGCATGAAAAGTGTTGAAATAATGGTTTCTAGTATTCTACAAGAAAACATAACCCAAATCCACAAAGACTTAATGTGGAGCAAATTTTTCCTTCAAACATTTTGGTTTTTGACCCTTACTTCTTGCCCGCTTTATCATGGTACCAGACCCAAGGGAAAATGGTTACTCTTGCATAAAATTACACAGTGCACCACATGTTGCTTGCATGAATTTTCTATATCATTTTCCTTTTGTGCTTAAGCCAAGACATGGGTCTACCTAGCAGGGATTTTCCCCAAAACTATTCTCAAAAATTCTAAAATCACCCACCACCTTGCAACGTTAGCCATATTCATTGAGTGAGCTATGTCTTCCACAGATGCATCTCTTTTGGGAAAATTTTATCAGATAGTATGGTGGAGGTCTTACTTTTAGGGTTGGACTTTTGAGGTGGCATCATCATTCCTTGTAGCTGATCAGATTATGTTCAAATGACCAATCTTGGATCTGATCTTCTTCTCATAGTATATCTTCATGGAACTTCTATAGAATTTTAGAACCATTAATAAAGTAGCCCCAGACTTTATGAGTGAGGATTGTTGCGATCTAATTAGGCTCTAGATCATATTACGGTTGATTAGGTGTGGACATCTAGCAATATTTGAAAATCTCTAGTGGTTGCACAGATGGCTTCTTCTTTTGGCTATAAAAGGGCTTTGTAGCAAGAAACAAAGGTTTTTAGAGGTTTTCAAGATAGATTTTTCTATAGAGATACATTTTCTCAAGAATAGGAAGATTTCATAGAGCACTATTTACACTCTTTGGCAAGTTATATTTATCAAGACTATTAATTGGATTGGCATCCAACCTCTATTTTTAGTTAATTTTTCATAAGAATTAGATATTATTAAGGAGAATCTTTTGAAATTGTGCATTTTGTGTCCTTTATCATGAATTTATTTTTCTCATATCATTTATACTAAAAGCTCTATGTCAAGTTTTGTGTAGATAGTTCAGAAAATTATTTTACATTACATTAGCTTCTATCTCTAAAAGCTATCTTTTAGAAAGTGAATCATGTTATTATACTCTTTCCTTTCTATAAAAGCTTATACTGAAAGATATATTATGTTGTAAGACAAAATGTGGTCCTATAAATATCTATATATTATTGTTAATCTTTGGGGTTTCTTGCTTCTTTCATACCTTAATGGATGCTTCCCATGGGAAGTTTTTAATGACTGCACTATTCTCTTTTTAGCCTTTGTTGTTTCTTCTCTTCCCAATAATGAAGGGTTTGTGGAATTTCATGTCTAGTTCATCAAAATTAAAGAATTGTTAATTTTTGAAATTTTGTAAAAGTTTTGGCACCTTGCCACCTTTTCATTTTCTTTGTATTTCTCCTCCCCTTTTCCTAAAAAAACAAAGAAGATCTATATTTCTATAAAAATCATGGTCATCCAATGAGGCACAATTTGGTCACCCACTCATTGAATTTCCAATAAGGTTGTTTGAAGAGGCAGAAGATTTTATGATCAACAGTTCTTTTTCTGGAATTCCTTGTGGGACCCAAGTTTTTCAAATGTCTAATTGGAAGTTAGACACATTTTATAAATCAAAATAAGAAGAGAGGTTGGCAATTTCATGTCAAGAGTTCAAACAATAATATCTTCCAAAGGCAATTTCCAATATTCTCAGCTACCTATTTTGGCCCCTAGATGAAGATGAGTTATAGATTTTATGTTACCTATCGAGAGCAGTAGAGTGAGAAGTGTCAGCCCACAATATAAATCTTTATCCACTCCTCTAGAAGGTAGAACCTTCTAGATTAGAATACCCTCCTATCCCATCCATAGGAATCTGTTCTCAATGGCTCACTTAGGTGCTCCTGCTCCTAGAATTTTTTTTTGCTAGGATAGTGGTAGCCTGTTGCTTCCACCTACGTCCCTAGATATGTGGCCCACCATACCTACCAATGCTCTCAAAGTTATTCCAAGGTTCACTAGGGGGACTTTAAAATCCCTCCCGACACCTCCAGGATATAGCAGAGGTATGTAGAGTATGTAACATTGTGGAAGAAAATGTGGCCCTCAGATTACTAGCCTCATCTTTCAAAGCTCAAGATTAGTATAAATCCTTGACTTCTAGAACCATTCGCTCTTTGGATGAACTTGTAGAGAAACTGTTCAAGTTCTTTTCAAAGAAAGGAGATCACTGCTCCTTACTACAATAATTGATCACTATCAAGAGACCCTTGCAGGAGGCCATGATTGACTTCAATACTAGGTTTCACAAAACCTAGTAGATGATTTTAATGGTAGCTAGGACTTCGGTAGCTATACCATTCTTGTTCTATCTAAAAAATTTCAATTCAGACATCGTATTCCTAATACAGTCTATGGAACAAGATACCTTGTGTGACGGATATAATTTGGCCAGGTACGTGTAGAGAACAGTCTAATTGATGTAGGAAATACTCCACCATGGACATTGATGCCCATGTTTAGAGAAATCTCTAGTGGACTCCCAAAAGAAGCCACTCCTAGTGCCTTCACTCTGCAATTGATCATGTTGACTGCACCACTACCATCCATGTATGTATACCTAGGAGCACAACCCAGCATGTCAGTCTCCTCTCACTAGTATTAGATGTCAACACTATGAAGAGCCTCATGTGGTGTTTTTAAAATGAGCTAGTCCTTATCTGATGCCAGTAGGCAGCACCCCCAAAGCCTCCCATACAAAACTATCAAGGTAGAAGGTAACCTTATTAGCAAAACACTTACTAAGGAACTCAAAAAGGAGGTAATAAACAACCAACATTTATGAACTAGATATTCCCAATCACCATGTTGCTTCAGACTGTCAAGAATAGCCCAAACAAGGATTTGGTCCCAAGATAGATTAACCTAAAGGAAGATGAGAATGTGTGGTGTTTTTCATGTAATGATGGCCATATGCATCAAAATTGTATAAGGGGAAATATCCAACAAAAGATAGCAAAACAAAGAGGCCAAGGTATGTTTTCCAACATGAAAGAGTATCAGTCTCCCAAAATGGAGAATGGCCACTTAAGAGCACAAACACAAGGGATGTCCTTAAAAAAAGAGCTGGATATCTCACGAGACCAAGCACTATTTTCTTGGATGGAGGAAGCAGATGTACTATTTGAAAATAATGTTCCAACAACCAATGCTCTGTAGGTACAATCAAACTACAACACGTAGTCGAAGAGAAGACTCACTAGAGAATACGTGCAATAAGATCCACAACATCCACAACCACAACAACGACAACCACAAGTAGATCAAGCCTTGTAGATCCAACCCACTCAACAGTCATAAGCTCCACCATTACTAGGGAAGGATATGGACAAAGCACTAAGCCCATCCACATCAAACTAGTCTCTTCCTAAGGTAAAGGAAGTACCACCATTCAAACCTAAGGTTTTGCCAGTTGGAATGCTTAACATGGTGGAGCAACTAAAGAAGGGACCTGCTAACATGTCTCTATGGGATGTTATATCAATTCTAGAGAAAAATACATTGCTCTAGGAAGCATTGAAAAAAGAAGAACAATCACCATAGGTAGATACAATCCCACTACGCAATCAAGATGGAGGAAAAGGGCCCGCATCAGACCACCAACCATTAGGAGCTATGACATACATGAGTTTTGTAAACAATAAAAACGCAAAAAAAGGTAAGGAAACAAAAGACCACTCCTTTCTTTCTAACACTTATTGTGGGAGACAAGCTTTTACATAATAATATGATTGATTCGGGAGCTAGTACCATAGTCATACCTAGACAAGTGGCCAACACCTTGAATCTTAAATATGAGCCTCTTAAGAAAGGGATCATGCAATTAGATGGGAGGGTTCCAACTATCAGTCACATAACGGATATTTCCTTAGCTCTATTCTTTTTTTTGAGGCAAATCGTTACACAAGAAGTGGTCATAATCAACATTCCCCTAATTTTTGAAATGTGTCTTTCAAGAGACTTCATGGTGAGGCCATGGATATTTGGCACTTGATTGGTTTCATTTGATACTATGGACAAAACGTGGCATGAAGATGAAAATATTTTTGAATCCTTTGCACCCTAAACATATAGTAGAAGACACGGTGATGAGTTTTAAAGCAACACATACCTCCTTCTCAAAAAAAGAGACATATTGTGTAGAAATGTTAGAGGATGAGGACTCTAACAATTGAATCCCTTAGGAGGTCTTGCTCAATCACTTCATTGATTTTGAACCATTCAGAAACTTTTTGCTACTAGATTAGGCACCTATGTGATCTTCAATGATGACCAAGTCCTCCCAAAATTAGTAAAAGAACAAGAGCAACCTATCAGACTGAGCGACAATAGTTTATGGACACTATATTTCGATGACACCAAATGAAAATAAAGTTATGGTATCTCTAGTTGGATAGGAGACCCTCAAGGCTTTCACTTCTAGTTCTCATTCTCAACTAATGATGCATAGTATAAAGCTTTGGTCCATGGTTTGGTTCTTACAAAGCAGTTGGGTGTAAAGAGGAAACAAGAATTCAAAGATTTGGAGTTGGTGGTAAGCCATGTCCATAGAAAGGAGACCACTAATAATGTGAGAATAAGATCTTATCGGCACAGAATATGGGACTTGGTTGAAGGTTTCAAAGATTTTAACATATAGGTTATTCTGCAAACTCATAATTCAGTTGCAAATCTGATGGCTTCGATCGGCTCATAGTTTGAGCTGACCCCCGAATTAGCCAAGAATTAGCATGCAATGCATACCATCATTCAAAAATCAATAATCAACAATAACTATAATTGGTAGGTCTTCAAAGATGATTCTCAAATCACCACCTTTCTACAAATATTGAGGAAATCTTTCGATCATTCAAGTCTGAAGCCAAAAGGATTGTCAAAGAATAGGTAATACAATTGAAAATCAATAAGCTCCCAAGAGGCTTAATTTCTCTCAAGAATTGCTTTGATTGTGAGGATGTGAGAAATAGTAAACAAAGATTCACTTCCAATAAAGAGTACTATGAATACCTCAATATTGGAGGAGGTAGAAAGTTGAAAGTCAGAAGGAATGTTCCATAGGCGAACAAGAAAAGTTTGAAGGACCTATGTGCTAAATACAATGGGGTCATGGCTTGGACCTACGATGATCTCAAGGGATACAATTCAAGCATCATTCAACATACTATTGACTCATCAAAATATTTAAAACCTATCCGACAAAAGAAAAGGTCGGTAAATCCAAAGGTAAAGGCATTCATAGTGTAGGAACTTACCAAGCTGATCAAATCAAAGATTATCTACCTGATCAAGCTTTCCACCTGGGTATCCAATCTAGTCTCTGTTCAAAAGAAGAATGGAAACATATGGCTCTATGTGGATTTTTGGGACTTGAATAAAGCCTCACTAACATATCACTACCATTTTCCTTCAATGGAGAAAATTATACATATTTTGGTTGGATCAAAGATGTTCTCACTACTTGATGTTTTTTTGGGGTTTAACCAAGTTTATGTAAAGGAGGAGTACCAATACAAAATGGCATTCACCACCAAGTGTGAAATGTTCACATATACAAAGATTCCCTTCAGAATCTCAAATGCAAGTGCCACCTTTCAACAAGCAATGGATATCACCTTCAAATGATTGATCAATAATATCATTCTAATATATCTGGATGACCAAACAATTTTCTCCAAATCAAAAGATGATCATTTTGGTCATCTATAAATGGTCTTCCAAAAGTGTCAACAACACAGGATTTCCCCAAATCTCAAGAAATGTGTTTTTGGCTTACCGCAAGGTAAGCTACTTGGCTTTGTGGTATTAAAAGAAGGGATATCCATTTACTTTGAAAGGGTGAAGGCTATAATGGAACTACCACTACATGTCAACTAGAAGGGGCTATAATACTTTCTAGGAAAGATCAACTTCATCAGTCGATTTATTTTGAATTTTGTGGGCATCATGAGACCTATATTACTAATGATATAAAAGGGCTTAGCATTTAAATGGAATCCCAAAAGGTAAGTTTTCTTTTGAGAAAATTAAGGTAGCCATCTTGGTATCTCTGATGTTATCCAACTTAGACTTCTCCAAATACTTCCTACTCTACATCTATAATGGCTAGCATAGCATAGCTTTGGTGCTCACTCAAAAGGACAAGTAGGGAAGCAGATAACATCCCATCACGTTTCATTCTAGGATTCTCAAAGGATACAAAAAAAGGTATAACTTTTTTGAAAAAAGGCCTTTACTATCATCAAAAGCATAAATAAATTTTTACACCTGGTATTGACAAACAAAATTACCATCCTCGTTGCCTATTCCAGCAGTAGGGAATATATCAATAAAGGTGACATAACCAAGAAGAGGGCTATCTAGATCACCAAGATCTTGGAATACGATGTGGACATCTGACCAGCCAAGCTAGTTCAAGGAAGAGGCTTTTATGAATACCTTGCATAGGAATCAGGCTCCCAGGCAGAAAAGAAATTGACCAAGTCTATGCAAACTAGTTTAAGTCTGACGAGTTGTGGGTGGCTAATTAGACGTGATTTATGCAAACTAGGAAATACTCGACCAACATCCCACCTCACCAAATATGCTACTATCAACTGTGAGACACCAAGTATATAATAATTAAGGAGATTTTTTTTAAAATAAACTATGATGAAGTCCTACATTGCATAGAAAAGCCATGGGAAAAACAGATTCTAGGAAAACTCCACAACAACCCTAAGGGTGGACACTTTTTCACCAAGACCACCAATTTGAAGATAATGCAAGTGGGATATTACTAGCCTTCAATGTTCTCTGAGGCCCATCATCTTGTGCACAAGTGTACTCAAGCCAATATTTCATTGGTAAGTGGAAGAACTCTACCATGCCATTAAGCTCGATCGTGACTGAAGAAAATTTTGCATAATGGGGTTTGTATTTTTTAGCATAATCCATCCCATCCCCAATAGAAACCATAATTGGATACTTGTGGTGACCAACTATTTCACAAGATGGACGAAGGCTATTTCCCTGAAGAATCCTATAGAAGTAGAAATTGTCAATTTTCTCAGAGCCTTCATAGGCTCTGGGATGTCAAAATTCTCTCTTAAGCATGTGATCTACCTCAAGACTTCATCCAATTACTACCCATAAAGAAACGAGTTAGTGGAGTCAACTAATAAGAACCTAATTAGGTTAATAAAGCATATCATGTCAGAACACTAGAATGAATGACACAAGCATCTTTGGCTGGCCTTATGGGCTAACAAAATTATGCCTAAAAAGATACTAAAAACTTTCCATTACGAATTAGTGTATGAAAAGGATGTAGTTTACCCATTTCCATAGAAATTCCAGCACTACAATTGTTGAAATCTTTGGAAGTTGAGGACATGGAATGGAGATGATATTGACGGAGCTCTTAAGCCTCAAATAAAAAAGAGAGAAGGCATTTGATGCCATGATTGGATGCCAGTAGGTAGTCAAAAGTTGGTTTGATAAAAAGGCCTCTAACCCAAATTTTAGGGAGGGTAGTCTTGTGCTAAAGTATGACAAATGAGCTGTTAAACCATGGAAGCATGTAAAGTTTGATTCACTGTGGAAGGGTCCCTTATGCATCCTTAAATGTAAAGAAAGGAATGTGTATGAGTTGGATGATATGAAAAGTACTCTAAAACTATTCAATTAAAGTACACATAGTTCAAAACTTTTACAATTATGTACCATATGCAATTTTTTATAAAATACATTTTTGTGAATAAATCCCTTGAGAGTAAACACGAAATAATAGTAGAAAGTACTATATCTTATAATCATGAAGAAATATTTATGAAGTGGTATGTGATTTCCATATTGAGGCTCTACAAGCAGATTAAAAACCCAAAATTACATCTTAAAAAAGAAAGAGGAGGTACCATGAAAATGGAAGAAAATAATTTCAGCCTCCATCGATCGCAATAGTCAAAATGTTTTCTCTGGGTTTCATTAATAGGGTGGTAAAAGAGTTGTCAACACATGGGGCACATGGGCATTACATAAACCTCAATCCTTAACACCAAAGCTATAAACCAAGAACTCGAAGTGGGTTCTCCACTCGATCCCAGGGCAGTGCTCCACATTATACGTCCTCAAAAGAAATGAGGCCACATGTCAGGATAATAGCCAATGGCGCTCTAGGTCCATGGTCTAGAAGTTTGTAAGAAAGAGTAGTTAGGGCACCGCTTCCACATAATTGACATTCCTCTGAATATTCATGTTAGATGAAATTCCAACACCAAGGATAGCTACCTAGATGACTTCGCCTAACCCATCTAAGTATGTTGAATCAAACATGATGTGGCAAAGCTCTATGATCTAGGGTTTGAAAATGTCTAGGTCCAATAAAGAGGCCACAAAATAGGAAACAACATTCAAATTATAGCATAGTTGGTTCTCATCCTTCACATAATCCTTCTTGAGTACCCACTTAAACGACATAATCATGAGGCGTGTGTTCTTACCTATCAGGCCATTAATCCTCTCACTGCTAACCTGTCCTATGAAAGAGTTATGTAGCTTCTGGATCAAGAGCCAAATTGGGGTACCTAGACCAGTCATAATAGCAGAAAGAAAGATTACAAACTAGTGAAGGGGTAAACATAGCAGAAAGAGCTCACCAGTTCAATGCTAACTTAGTGAGTATTTTCATGAAGATGTTGCTATTTATAGAAAAATATGTGTCGGGAAGGCTGATGATAGAAAGTATATCTCCCATAAGATGGCAATGAAAAACATATTAAGGCAATCAGAAGTGAGGGGTAAATCGTATGAAAGATCTTTAACCAAGTTTCAAGGAATTAATTCAGGCATTGGGAGTAAATGATCTCATGTATAATCTATCACCATGTGTCCATCATCATTATCAATGCTAGCCTACTTACCTATATGAAATGACATTTCTTAAAGAGCTAAGCCCTGCTTAATTAAATGAAAATTTCTTTTCAAAGCATGCTTCCCATTGCTTGAAGCTTATTTATCAAAAGGGTGAAATAAGTAATTTACTAAATACATTCTCACAGTGAAGTTTCCATTACTGAGGAGTACGGACCCCACTTTACACATATTGTCCAGCTAGGAGCACTTAGCAAGCCATCGATAATGGAAAAAAATTACTGCATGTACGTGTGAGGATTTAATGCACCCAAAAAAATATTTTTTTTGCTAAGTGTTGGTACTCTCAAGCAACTGCTACTCTTAAAGAGGTTTTCTACAAAATCCTTCCAAAAACACAACAATGGAAGAAGCATCATCTTCAGGTCAACATGTTGGAGTCTTGTTTGAAAGGGTTGGCTACACCAACATCTTTGGGGAGATTTTGTATGCTAATGCCCCAACACCAAAGGACTGGAGCTTTGTGCATACCAAAACCATACAACCAGGCGACCCCATTAAGGATGTGGTGATCAAGGACTTTGCAAATAATATCTATCACCCAAAGGTGGATGTAAACCCTAAGAGCCTTAGAGAGGGAGCATTACAAAGGATGCTTTCCCATGGGTCGACTGATGGTTTTGCAACTCATTTATGGAATTGTGGTTTGCCAAAATTCATACTGCCCTACATGCATTTATGCCAAGAATTGGTTAATGCATGCATAGAAAAACTAGATAAAGAAACTGGGGTTATTAGTTGCAACAAGTTAAAAGTTACCATTATTCTGGTAGCCATCTAGGATATGTTGTGCATCCCTACAAATTGGGAAGCTGAGAGATTCCACTGCTGAAGAATAAAATGTGTCTAGGCAACTAGGGACTAGTAATTAAAATTCTATAAAGATGAAACAACTAAAGGGTTAGAAAATAATTAGCTCATCTTCCCTTTGGCACACACAGAGTTCAAGTTAGATGTACATGCCATTTTCTCAATGTTGGATTTTTTTTATGGCCATGAAAGTAATGATGAGGTCTATGAGATCTAGATGGGCTTAGCCTTCATGGCCAACAAGGAAAGGAGCCAAAAGCATTTTTATTTTTTTGAGGCAATCACCAAGGGAATGATGGAACAATTAATAGATTATAGCACTACCTTCAATTTCAGGTATTCCTCTTTTCTATTACACTTAATTTTATATCAAAACCCTGCAATATGTAGTGGTTATTTAATTCCTAATAATTTTGATACAGTAGGGTTATACAAGCTAGTTTTGGCCTAGACCCATGTGCTTTCCAAAACATGGCATTACTATTCATTTGTTGATTATTTCCTGCAATCAGTACTCTTGGATTTGGCTCTATTCCCTCCAAATAGGTTCTCCCCTCAAAGTTTGGAATGGATGAAAAACCACTAGACCTAGGTGGATTTTTTTTTAGATCATATTTTTCTTTCATCGAATGTCATGGTTTTAATAAGGATCCTTTTAAGCTTCCTAAATTTGTTACAGATAGGACCTTCACTTTGGAGGAATGTCGTCGGCATCCATTGTCGACAAAGTTTATGATGGTTGGAGACATAAGAAATCAATTTACGCACTTCCCATTACCATCACCAAAAGTCAGATAATGATTAGAAAGTGGGAAGAATAGGTGTCCTGGCTAGAAAGTTGGCCTACCTAGGCTTGGTCCTTATTTGTGATATCTAGAAGTAAAATCCTATTGGGTGTCTTCCAATTTTCAAACATGACAAGCGGGAGTATTTTGAGTCAAGGAAGAACTTGATTGAGGAAAGGGTAGAGGTCTACATTGACCTAGCCTTTATACAATTTCAACAACCCCCATGGCTCAATTTCTATCCCAGGGTGGTAGAGTTTCAACAAATCACCCAAATGAGCTAGTCTCTCAATACACAACTAAAGCATTTGGGATGGTCAGAAAGGAAGAAGGTTGATTTCTAAGAGTACCGATAGGAAATCAAATTCCCAAATGCCTTATATGGAGAAGGATCCAAATGATGAGAGGTTTGATGAGGTCTATGACACTGAAGCTAGAACCAATGATAATAATCCTGAATCAAATCAATAGATTGAACAAGAGTGTGCACTAGTTTCTACCCCTTGCTTCAAGTGTTTGATGCAAGAAAAGGGAAGGGAAAGGGTCAAAACAATATAACATCCTCCACTGACACCCTAACAAAGAGTAAGATGACTTGACGGTCTTCAAAGAGATCCACCAAAGCTTCAACGACCTAGGGTTTGATGGGATCGATCACCAAAGAGTTTGAATCAACCAATGTAGCCCCTACAAAGAGGAGACAAGTCTAGGGCTCTGCTCCACTAGGATTTTTAGCTTCGACAATCTAGGTAATTCTTGTGCCTACCCTCCTACTATATCTTTACTTGTTAATACCCACTCATCTACGGAAAGAAACCTTGCATCCATGGGTTCTGACATCCTCATCCTTAATATACCCTTGGCCATATTTGATAATGATCCCCATGAAGAAACCCCATGTGTTGTATGTGCATCTTCCGCTTCAGCCACAATTGACTCTTCGCTTGCCTTGTCAAGGGAACCCATTGTAAACACTGATACACCCATGCTGCGAGACTCATCGTCCCCATCCACTTCTTGAAAAATGCCTCTTTTTCTTCCTACTTCCTCTTTTACTCTGATGGGTGTCCCTCATTCTTAGTCCATACATGGCATCCACCCCTTTTCGATGAAAACACTTCCTTTTTCCTCTCTACAACCTTAGATGGTTGAGGCCTCTCCTTCTATCATCCTATTTAGTCTCCCCACTAGTTTTTTTCTTACCACATAGAATATTGAGTCTCCATAGAGCCTTTGAACTCATATTGAATTAACAAGGCAAGCCTAACAAGCAAGAAAGTAGAAGTTGTGGGGAAAAGTTGCAGCAAGTCCAACTACTTAGAAGTTGGAAACTTGTTTCGATGAAGAGTGGAATGTTTTGTTAATCACAGGTATGAGGCCACAAACATCCAAGCTAGAAGGAGAAATGTAGTTTGAGGATCATGATATCCAATTTGTGAGTCTAAATTTAAGTGAAACTCTTCCACGAGACAAAGAAGGTGTGGTCAAGGAAACTAAAAAGGTAGTCTACATTGACTATGAGAAGCTGGACAAGAAATTAAAGAAGCACAAGGTAGATTTTGTGAATGTAAAGGCCACAGTAAATAGACTATAGGAAGAAATCAAAGGAAATTATTTGGAGATGGCCTACTTGATGAAGTTACAGGGTCAGCAAGGTGAAGCAACTAAGTTGTTTGAAGGAGCCCAAAGTGATACGTATTAGCTTCATGTTGAGTTTGAAAATTTGAAATGCAAGATCATGATCAAGCATGAAACAACCATAGAGTGTTGACATACGAAAAATATTTTGGAAGATGAAGCAGTTAGAAAAAACATTATATATAATGAGCTACAGGAGGAGCTATAAGAGATGGATCAGGAAAGGGAAGCTATGTAGAGGGAATTGGCTGGAATCCAGTCTCAATCTTTCGATGATCTTTAGAAGGCCCAAGTGGATATAGAAAAGAAGAAATGAGAAAAGTAAGACATCGAGTCTATTTTGCAGACTTGCAATGAGGAGCTTGGAAAGCTATTCTCTTTACAAACACTCTTTAGGAGAAGAATCAATTGGAGGAAGGCATGATAGAAAGGGAATCCAAATTCCAACAATAATTGATCACAACATAGGGATCCAGACTCCTCCCGATGCTTAAAAAAATTAGTATCTACTCATTAGGAGAGGATCATAGTTGCAGTAGTAGCCTTGAAGCTAGTTTTGTAGTTTCTAACAGATGCATAGGAGTTAAATGCAGAGGTTAGCCTGATAGTTGACCAAATCCTACACACAATCACTCCTTGAGCTAAAGAATAAGGAGTATTGATCTCAAAACTATATAAGGCAACTAAGGAAGTTTTAAAGAGTGTTGAGACTCTTGACCAAAGAATGGTTGGAAGAAAGGAAAAAAAATTATCATTTGCAACTAGGTCATGGTCAAAAGTATAACTTTTTATATAGTGTTGAATAAGAAGGTTTGTGAGATAAAGGAAGAGTTCCAAGTTCTGCTCAAATCTAGATTACTTGCTCTGTTATTTTTAGATGGGGGAGTGTTGACAATAGAACAAATCATAGAATAAATCAGGATCAAGATCTAAGAATCCATAATTCTCTATAATTTAAGCTCATCACCCACAATCAAAGAGATTGAGAAGGAAATTATTCCCCATTCTAGAATTTACTATCACATTGGAGTTATTTCATCAAGGTGGGGAGGATTTTATTTCAAGAAGGTACTTGATCTTGATTAGGCCTATGAGACATTACACACCCTTTTCCTACCCACCAATGGAGATTGGGAGACACGAAATGCCACATTCCTCAAACTCTAAGGATTATTTGAGATCTAGTTTCATTCCTCTGCAAGTGAAGGCCCTCTATGAGTCACCAGGAATTGTGGAGAAAATTTTTCCTTCAAACATTTTGGTTTTCTACCCTTACTTCTTGCCCACTTTATGATGGCACTGTACCCAAAGGAAAAAGGTTACTCTTGCATAAAATCACACAATGTGCCATGTGGTGGTTTTGTGACTTTTCTATATCATTTTACTTTTAAGCCCAAACTGAGACATGTGTTTTCCTAGCAAGGATCTTCCCAAAAACTATTCTCACAAATTCTAAAATTTCTTGCTAGCTTGCCACATCATCTATATTTGTCGAACAAGTTATGAATTTCATGAATGCATCTTTTTTGGGTGGATTTTGTTGAATTGCATGGAAAAGGTCTTAATTTTAGGGTTGGACTTTAGAGGTGGTGTCATATTCCTCGTAGCTGATTAGATCATGTTTAAATGACCAATCTTGGATCTAATATTCTTTGAATAGGATATCTTCATGGAACTTCTAAAAAATTTGAGAACCATAAATGAAGTATCCCCGAACTTTATGAGAAATGATTACTATGATCTAATCGAGCCCCAGATCAGATTGTGTTTGATCTAGTGTGGACATATTGCAGTAGTTAATCTCCATTAGCTATGGTGGTGGCTTCTTATTTTAGCTATAAAAGGGTTTTTTATCAAGAAACAAAGAAGTTTCTTAAATGTTTTTGTTGATGACGATGTTAGTCGCAATAACAGTGCAAATAAAATCCTCATAGGAAAACCATGAAGAACCTATCTTTACTTGAAAGACTAAAACATGGCAACCTAAAAGTTCAAGTAAAAGGGAAAGGTTTACTTAGCTTAACCCCAAGGCTCTGGTAGTCAGGTCTTGACCATACTAGGTTCACTTCAGGGTATGATGTGATATTTTTGTTAATCTCAAGGGGTCTATGGTTATCTTCGATTCCTCTAGGAATCATAAGCATCAGATAAAATATTTTTAGTTCGACCATAAGACAAATTCATGAAATCAACAAACTTGTAATAATATTTCATGAATATCAAACAATTTTATTTACACTTAAGTAGATTTAGCTTTAAGAATTCACAAATTTCATAAAAATGAAAGATTCTCAATAATATTTCCATTCATTCATCTCCTTTTTAGAACATTTTCTGAAATTTAACATCTAATCTAAAATAAAGCATCAAAATACTAAAAAATAAAATTTCTCCTAGGTATTCTCCATGCATGCCCCAAGATTTAATCAAATAAAATTAAACATCTCTATTCTTCACCAGATCGCTTCACAGATAGGCATAGAATGGTGCAATCTTTTAAAGAATGGGGTTTAGTTTAGACATCGAGTAGGTTCTGTATGCATCCTTAAAAAGGCATAGCATACAATCTTGTTCGGCTAAACAAACAAACCAGCTACAAAAGATACATAATATAGGTAGCTATCAAATTGGCTTTGATATTGATTAAGTTCTAAATGCATACAAGTTTGTAGAGAGAAATGATTTAGAAAATAGGAAAAAAGAACAAAATGTAGAGAATTTTTTACTCTTTTGATATCCACAAATTCTAAACTTAACTTAGAAAGAAGTATCCCTTGGCCTTTTATAGAAGAAATACATAGGTAGGACAAGACAAATAAATAAAAGGAAATCCAAGGGACATATCACATCAAGGCACGTGGAATGTGGTGATTGGTAAGAGAATTGCAAATGAATTCAATGAAATTCAA
>VDFB02347823.1:0-18465 GCA_007258455.2 Sequoia sempervirens
TCACTTCAGGCAACCAGGGAAGCTGAGAATGAGCTTCAATTCTTCCACCTTTCCTACCACACCAGCAGGCAGTATTATGATCCTCATAGGAATATTAGATGGATACTATCAGAGGAGTTTGTTCATAAGGAAAATATTGAGGACATGAACATTCTCCATCCAGATTATGAGGCAGTGAGGGAGACCCCACTTCCACTCCTAGATTGGTCAGAGTCGGAGATTGCTGATTTCAACACACTTCGTATACCAGTATTAACTTTCACCAAAGCATGGGTCGAAAGACATGTGAGCAGATTGAAGAGTAGGTCAATTCCTTTGACTTACAACTTGATGGGAGATCATACGATGGCAACTGCCAGTAGAAAGAAACAGATTCCCGAGGTCTAGAATCTCAAAGGAAGGAGCCAGTTCAGCCGGAGCCTCCAAGAGTTGTGGTTGAGTCACCTACACCATTGGAGACATGTTCTCCAAGCATACAGGAGGTTTCTCTATTTGTTGATAAGAGAAATGCATTGAATCAGAAACAGGAATTACATGCGGAAAATCAGCCACCACGAAGAGAATCAGTTGGCCAAAGTGTCAACGCAGCCACTAGAGATTGTAGAAACACTTGTTTCCCCGTTTTCTGAATCTGACTGTTTTTTGATAGTTTTGTTTGTATTTTGATTTTTTTGATGTTTTTGCATGAATAATAAAGAATGCGATTTTGCAAGAATTGAATAATAAATTCAATATAAAATGCTACAACTCCAATATTGATAGAAATACGAGATCTACTGATGGCAAATCATTTATTGAACTTCTGGACTTATTACAATAGAGATCCGATAACATGCAACAAAAGAAACAGCATTATTTTAATAAAAACCTGGTATTTGCAGCAATCTGAAAGTACATGAATGGTACGGCCTTCACAAGAAACTGCTTCTCCCTCGGTCTATCGATCTCAAACAATCCCAGTTACCACTGCACCCCAGTTGATGAAGAGTAAATGCCAGAATAGAAGGCGTTTTGACCAAGATCAGAAATACGCCCTTTTTGAACTGGTACGGCCCTGCTGCAAGGTAGTACGGCTTTGTCAGCAGCAATTAATGAGAAGTACGGCCCTTCCTAGGATCTCCAGATCTTATTGAAATTGGCGCCTTGATGAAAGAAACTCCTCTGGATGTATTGCTAACCAAAAACCCTGAATATTTCTTGTCTGTGATGCTCTGTAATTTCTCCTGAATGAAGAAATCTCTTTGCTTGGCAATAAATCGGATGATATTTCACAACCTCTGAATTGCTTTCACTGGAGATGGCTCGTTCCCCAATGCTATGAGACTGAAACCCTTGGCTTCCGTGCTCTGGACGAAGACTTGCTCAAATTTCAATAATCAATGACATAATGCCTCGATTTTCCAAGCAAAGCCTTATACTCTTTGAAAAGTGCGAATTCCTTCAAAATAGGCATCATTAAAATAATTTGACTTTTCTTGTTTAATTTTTCAATAGTCTCAAGTCACATTTTTAATTATAAAATATAATTAAAAGTGGCCCCTTCTATGATGGGCGACCCCTTCACTTAAGTTATAATATTAAAATATTATAACTTTATATTCTATGCTCAATTAAATTAATATTTAATTAATCAATCAAATATTAATAACTCCCTCAAGAAACGTCCGATGCACAAACCGTCTGAAGCTGGCAAACCAGGGAGTGATTCTGCACGTGATCAAACTGTACTGCTAAAAATAGCAGGGGTGCCTCTCTGAGTGCCAAATACTGCTAAAAATAGCAACTTAGGTAAACGGTGTCTGAATGAGCCCGAACGAAAGCCAACTAATCAAATTCTGACAACTGAAGCCAAGCCAAGCTCCATCAAGACCCTCTATCCATCCCATCAGCCTACGAGGGTCGCATAATAGGCTAATCGTGAGCTCTGAGAGATGTCAACTAGAAGGGGACATGATAGTCCGCCCCTCCTGAAATTGCTTGTCCTCAAGCAATCTCAACTCCGGATGCTGCAGAATATCCTCGCTCTCCCATGTAGCATCCTCCACTGGCAAATCTCTCCATTCACTAAGTATTCCTTGATAGTCCTCCTACGCAACTGTCTCTCTCTATACTCCAAGATAGACTCAGGTACTAAAATCAACTTTCCCTCGTCATCTAAGGGAGGTATAACAGCAGAAGGTACCACACGGTGACCCAACGCCTTCTTGAGACGTGATACATAAAAAATATTGTGTACCCTGCTCTCTGCCGAAAGCTCAAGCTCATAAGCCACCTCTCCAACACGCCTCAGGATCCTGAAAGGACCGTAATATCGTGGCTTAAACTTCTCTGACCCACTCTTCCTCAGAGTAGACTGACAGTAGGGCTGCAGCATAAGATAAACCATGTCACCCACCTCAAAATGCCTCTTTGTTCTCTTCTGATCTGCGTACTGCTTTTGCTGATTTTGTGCCTTGGCAATATTTTCCTTGAGAGCCCTCATAGTATCCTGACTCTCCTGCAACAAGTCTCCAGCACTCGGCACTCTACTATCACTCAGTAGCAAATCCAGAAAACTCGGCGCCTCATACCCGTACAATGCCATAAAAGGGGACATCTGAATGGTCATGTGGAATGTCGTGTTGTAGCAATACTCGCACAAATGAATCCACTTGACCCATGCCTTCTGCTGCCCTGCAATATAATTCCTGAGGTAACCTTCCACCCATTTATTCACTATCTCTGTCTGCCCATCGGTCTGCGGGTGGTAACTGGTGCTCGGTGTAAGCTCGGTCCCACAAAGTCAAAACACCTCCTGCCAGAAGTGACTCAAGAACCGATTATCCCTGTCGCTCACTATGCTCCGAGGCAACCCATGTAGTCTGAATACCTCACAGAAGAAGACCTCTGCCACCTGTGTAGCTGTGTAGGTAGTGGTAATCGGAAAGACGTGGGCATACTTCGTCAGCCGATCCACAACTACATATATGCAATCCCGTCCTTGGGCTTTTGGCAAGCCCGTAATGAAATCCATCGACAGGCATTCCCACTTCCTGTCAGGAATCGGAAGTGGCTGCAATAATCCTGCCGGGTACGTGTTCTCCTGCTTGTTCTGCTGACAAACAGGGCACTCACGCACATACTGAAGAACATCTGCGTTAAGTCCTTTCCATGTGAATCTCTCCCGAATCTGTCTATAGGTTTTGAAATACTCGGGATGTCCTGCAGTCGGTACATCATGGAAGGCTCGCATGATAATGTTCTTCACTTCTGAACCTGGGACCAAATAAATCATGTTCTTGTAAATGATCAAGTCATTCACAAGCGTATATCTAGTGTCAATCATTGATCCCTCTACAATGCTGGATGCCCATGAATCCTTGGCATACTCTGCCACAATCATATGCCTCCAATCCTCTGAAATGTGAACCATAGAGCTCAGATAAGGCCTGCGTGAAAGAGCATCAGCTACTACATTCTGTGTACCTTTGATATACGAGATATCAAAGTCGTATGCCTGCAATTTACTAACCCACTTCTGCTGACAATCATTGAGGTCTCGCTGCCCTAGGAAGTGTCTCAAACTGTTGTGGTCAGTTTTGATGCAAAATTTGCTGCCAACAAGATATTGCCTAAATTTTGCTAAGGCATGCATTATAGCGAGCATCTCCTTATCATAAATGTTGTAGAGTCTCTCTGGCCCTCTGAGTTTACGACTCTCATACACAATAGGGTGCTTGTCCTGCATAAGCACCGCTCCAATGCCCTCACCTGATGCATCGCACTGAAGCTCAAAAGGCTTCGAAAAGTTTGGTAGTGCCAACACTGGGCACGTGGTCATCAACTCCTTAAACCTCATAAAACACTCCTGTGCCTCAGGAGTCCAACAAAATGCACCCTTTTTCAGCAAATCTGTCATCGGGGCCGCATGACGTGAATAACCATTCACGAATCTGCGATAGAACCCACACAAACCTAGGAATCCTCGCAACTGTGTAAGGTTTGCTGGAGTCTGCCAGTCTATAATAGCGCGGATCTTCTCAGGATCCATCCGCACTCCCTCTACACTGATAATATGACCTAAGTATAACAATTCGGTCATCCCCAAATCACATTTGGACTCCTTGGCGTACAAGGACTCCCTCTCCAGAATACTCAACATGGTCTCCAGGTGAGCCAAATGCTCCTGCCAAGTCCTGCTGTAAATAAGGATATCATCGAAAAAGACCAACACAAATCTCCTCAGCAGTGAATGAAAAACCCTGTTCATGGTGGACTGAAAAGTAGCTGGCGCATTAGTGAGCCCAAATGGCATCACCACAAACTCGAAGTGCCCACAATGACAACGGAAGGCAGTCTTCTCGATGTCCTGCTCACGAACCCTGATCTGATGATATCCTGATCTTAAATCTATTTTCGTGAAGTAGCATGCACCATGGAGCTCATCAATAAGCTCGTCTATACGAGGTATTGGATACCTGTTTTTGATAGTCCTCTTATTCAAGACTCTGTAGTCTATGCACATGCGTAAAGTGCCATCCTTCTTCTTCACCAAAACAACGGAAGAAGCGAATGGTGATTTGCTAGGTCGAATGTGACCCATAGCAAGTAACTCCTTGATCGTTTTCTCGATCTCATCTTTCAGCCGCTTGGGATGTCTATAGGGCGTAATCATAACGGGCTTAGCACCCTCCTCAAGCTCAATAATATGCTCAATGCCCTTGTCTGGAGGTCTCCCTGGTGGAATATCACTGAATACCTTATCATGCTTGATTCTCAACTACTGTATGTCGGGATGATATTCAGTCTTCTGCTGTCCCTCCTGTATAGGTGCCAATGTGCACTCGGCAGCCCACTCTACCATGTCGTGTCGCATGAGTCTCTCCATCCGACGAAAAGAAATTGTTTTGATGTTGCTGTCCCGAATTGCCTTTAGAATGTGTGTCTTCCCATCGACATCAGCGGATCTCCATGCTTGAGATGAAGAGTGACTTCCTCAAGTAGATAAAGCCACTTCATGCCCAAAGACCAAAATCAATATCTCCCCATGTTAACTCTCGTAATAATCAGCCTTGAACTCATAATTGTTCAAGCGTGAGAGATCGCCAATCATCGTTCACACCTGGGAAGTATAGCAAGTCGGCCACCATAACCCTAATGCCTTGAACTCCTCGGTGGTAGTCACGTGTTTCTCAACAAATCTAGCATCAATGAAATTGTGTGTGGCTCTACGTATCAGAAGTGTGACCCTGCATCACCTTAACACTCCCGCAGATCTGAATGAGCCCTCTGGCGAATGCTAGATAGAAACGTGCCTCTGTATCTGAAGCTCGACTCTGCCTCTGCCTTAGGCTCGGAAACTCGACTGACTCCTCGGAACTCTCTACTTGATTCGGAATTTTCAAATGCGAATCCTCCTCAATCAGCCCACATCACTTTCTAGGTTGCCTTGCCCTAGGCCTCAAGGGCAATCGCAGTTGGCATCATAAGGACGCTATGATAGAAGCAAAGCTTCTTCCTGCATAGATCGTTAAGAGCCTCTCGATCCAAAGGTGGTGCTGCTGATTTACCCTTTGAATCATTCTTAAAATCTGATTTTTCTTTATTAAAATCATACTTCTCTCTATTTCTGTTGAAGCCCTTATTATCCCTGAAAGAAGAATTGTTTCTGGAGTTGAATCTACTGGATGGTGCTGCCAACTCCATACTACGTGCTTTCTTCATCGCTTCCTGTAACGAAGGAGGATCAAAGGCTTTGATCCAACCTCTCAATGGCTCTGTCAAACCCTCCATGAAAAGCACTACCAGTCGCCTCTCTGAAATATTCGGAACCATAACTGATAACTTCTGAAAGTCACCAATATACGACTCCAAACTACCACTCTGTCTCAACTGAGCCAAATCTCTAAAATAGGATTCTGGATCCTTCCTATCAAACCGCTCCACCAACCGATCAACAAACTCCTGATATGATGTGATCCGGTCATGCTGGAGTGTCACCATCCCGTGGTGCCACCAGTCGTAAGCTACTCCCTCCAGATGTAATGTCGCATACCTAATAGCATCTCTCTTAGCCATCGAACGCAATGTGAGGAATGTATCTAACTTACTAATCCAGGCCTGAGCTGTCACCTTGCCACTACCATCGAACATCGCCAGATTGAGCCTGTTTGTAGCATGCTTCAAATCATTATTCTGGTATTTAGGTCTCCAATCCTCTCGACCTCTGTGATGCTCTCTCCTCTATGTAATGAATCTGTCAAAGGAAATCCTCTCTCTGACATCTGGTGGTACTAACTCCCACTCCTCGTTCGCTGCCATAAGCGTATTTGCGAACAGCTCCTCATGCTCCTCACCTGCCATAGCCTCATCGGCCTCTTGTCTCACAAAAGTAGGCCTAGCGGGCCTATCTGCCGTCCGTGAAGCAGTCCTAGGTGCTCTCCGTGATCCTGCATCACTCCTGTCCTCGTCACGATGTGGTGACGATCTCCTCGGAGTACCTAATCTCTGAAGTGCTACTGTCAACTGCTGCAACACATCATTAGACTGCCGTTGACCTGCTCGTAAGTCTCTGAGAGCATGTAAAACCTCTGCATCGTCCTGATCCCTAGGGTTTTGAGGGATCTCTGTTCTAGGAATGTTTGTTCTGTCAGCCATGTTTCCCGGCTGCCTATTCAAACCCTGTTGCCTGTCAATCAAGGCTCGCCTGCGTGTATAATATCTGTGAGACCCAATCTGTTGTGGCTGCATAGGACTGCTAAACCCTCAGGATGGCAGAATTTAGCTCTGATACCATTGTAGAAACCCTTGTTTCCCCGTTTTCTGAATCTGACTGTTTTTTGATAGTTTTGTTTGTATTTTGATTTTTTTGATGTTTTTGCATGAATAATAAAGAATGCGATTTTGCAAGAATTGAATAATAAATTCAATATAAAATAACACAACTCAATATTGATAGAAATCTGAGAGATCGTGTAAAATCATTTATTGAACCGGACTTATTACAATAGAGATCCGATAACATGCAACAAAGGAAACAGCATTATTTTAATAAAAACCTGGTATTTGCAGCAATCTGAAAGTACATGAATGGTACGGCCTTCACAAGAAATTGCTTCTCCCTCAGTCTATCGATCTCAAACAATCCCAGTTACCACTGCACCCCAGTTGATGAAGAGTAAATGCCAGAATAGAAGGCGTTTTGACCAAGATCAGAAATACGCCCTTTTTGAACTGGTACGGCCCTGCTGCAAGGTAGTACGGCTTTGTCAGCAGCAATTAATGAGAAGTACGGCCCTTCCTAGGATCTCCAGATCTTATTGAAATTGGCGCCTTGATGAAAGAAACTCCTCTGGATGTATTGCTAACCAAAAACCCTGAATATTTCTTGTCTGTGATGCTCTGTAATTTCTCCTGAATGAAGAAATCTCTTTTCCTGGCAATAAATCGGATGATATTTCACAACCTCTGAATTGCTTTCACTGGAGATGGCTCGTTCCCCAATGCTATGAAACTGAAACCCTTGGCTTCCGTGCTCTGGACGAAGACTTGCTCAAATTTCAATAATCAATGACATAATGCCTCGATTTTCCAAGCAAAGCCTTATACTCTTTGAAAAGTGCGAATTCCTTCAAAATAGGCATCATTAAAATAATTCGACTTTTCTTGTTTAATTTTTCAATAGTCTCAAGTCACATTTTTAATTATAAAATATAATTAAAAGTGGCCCCTTCTATGATGGGCGACCCCTTCACTTAAGTTATAATATTAAAATATTAGAACTTTATATTATATGCTCAATTAAATTAATATTTAATTAATCAATCAAATATTAATAACTCCCTCAAGAAACGTCCGATGCACGAACCGTCTGAAGCTGGCAAACCAAGGAGTGATTCTGCACGTGATCAAACTGTACTGCTAAAAATAGCAGGGGTGCCTCTCTGAGTGCCAAATACTGCTAAAAATAGCAACTCAGGTAAACGGTGTCCGAATGAGCCCGAACGAAAGCCAACTGATCAAATTCTGACAACTGAAGCCAAGCCAAGCTCCATCAAGACCCTCTATCCATCCCATCAGCCTACGAGGGTCGCATAATAGGCTAATCGTGAGCTCTGAGAGATGTCAACTAGAAGGGGACATGACAGAGATGATCAACAGGAGGAAGATGAGGAAACTGCTACTGACACACACTTCCAGCATGAGCTAGAGATGGCTCTAGAGGATGATGCAGTTTCAGGAGATAATCAACCCATAGAGGCCGATGAGCCTCGCCAGAATGAAGTTAGAGAAGAAGTCCGTGAGGAGGAAGCAAGAGATGAGTAGTCGTTTGATATACAGTAGGTAGTATCTGATTGGCTCAGACATAGAATGAGAAGGAGCCCCAGTGAAGAGGTTGATCGAGCAGTAGAGATGGAGGAATTTTTGACTAGGATCAGCGCGCCTCCAACTAAGAAGAGAGCTAGGAAATTTTCGAAGATCTCAACAGATGAGGATGGCTCTCGCACCCTTCACGTAGCTATGCCAAGGGTTGATTGTGATCGAGATGAGGCAGTGCCGGAAAATTATATGATCACTACCATGGAGTTAGGTTGCCCCACAGGAGCACAGATCATTGAGTGTGATAACTCCTATCAGGCGCTCAAGGATAGATCGCTCAGGACTGAAGGCAAGTATAAGAAACTGAAGTAGGAACATAAGACTTTGATAGGCTACATGCAGCATTTGTCTCGTCCTTGAGGGCAGGAGATTCCGACACTTGAGCTCCTAGCAGAGTTATCTAGAGAATCTGTTAATGGTCTAGAGGATTTGAGGAAGATGGCCCACGAGGCAAACAAATGGGTTGTAGGTGTTCGTGCCGAGACGGAGAAATTCATGGAAGATCTTGCTCATGCTTATCAACAAGCTTCCGACATTATGGCATGGATGGAGGCAGTTGATCAGGCCTAGGGTGATGCTCATGTCTATCGGATTAAGGTTATTCAGCGTCTTGAGGCCTTGATGCATACTCCTTTGCAGATGTTGATTGATGGAGGAGTTATTCAAGAACGTGATAGGTACGATTTTACTGGCTGGTACTCTTTAGTAGTCACAAGCCATGGTTTCTTTGATGCAGCAAAGGCAGATTCGGCCAGAGTTGGGAAGGCTATGATGAACATTGTTGATGGAGTCCTGAACACCTTGGAGGCCATCTTTGCTAGTCGGCTGAATTCTGATGAGGTGACTATTGATGGCTTGAGGAGTAGGCTGTCGCCGTTCTTTCCAGAGGTGAAGAATTTTGTTCAGAATGACTTTGAAAATACCTCCACTTTCTCTAGCATTATTCAGAATACACAAGATGCCTTAGTTGCTTGGAGAAAGTCTTGTACACGGCACAGACAGGCGGTCACAGTGTTAGAATTTCAGCTAGATCATATTTCGCCTATCTCAGTTCAGGAGGTTGAGGTTGTGCTCGCCAGGTTCATTGATTTTGCAACCAAGCAGAAGGAGAATGGAAACGCACTTCTGGATGATGACCTTCTGGAAGATTGATTGTGGGCACTAATTGCCTTTACTATTTTGGGAGTGAGTGGGAATCTTGTGATTCATTTATTGTACCACTCCATATTCATGCAGTTTTTAGGGTTAGGGCTGAGGTTGCTTAATCAAAGCCATTCATTTGATTGTAATCTGAGCCGTCCGTTGGACTGGGCTATCTATAAAAGGGGCATCCCCCCTCATTTGTAACTCATTAGAATTAGAAATTAGATTAGACATCAGACTAGAGACTAGAGCAGAGAGATTGATAGCATAGTTGTCTAGCTTAGCATAATTTGAAGAAGGAAAGTTCTCCCTTTGAGAATTTTGTAAGGAATTGTTACAAAGGCTATCATAATAAAAGAGTTTCATTGATGGTGAATTTGTCTTTTGTTGTGAGCAGTTAGTGAGGTTTCTTCGTCCTTCAACTTCAAGTAGGATTAAAACTAGAGTAATTTTCTATTTTCATGCAAGTAGTTAGCTGTGGATTTGTGGTGTTTGATTGAGGTAACTTCATTTAATCCATACCACTAGCAAGCTTACTGACGGTAAGTTTGCCCTGCGTGGTCGATTGGAAATCATTTCAAACTTAACTTTGATGGTGATTCATGTGCTTGTATGTGTCATCCTGATGGTATATGCATGCTCAATTGCAATCTGAATACCTTTCGCTACTCCCTTGAAGACTGCACCTAATTTGTTGAAGCTGTCCAACGCGAGGCAAGGCAAAATCTAGTTGAAGTATGCTGAAATTAATCCCACATCCTCCTTAGTATAGAATAGAACCTTCTCATCCCTGCACTCTTTAATTTCAGTACATTTCCGGTTAGTTTTAGGAAAAATCATACCTCATCACCAAATCATTCGCAATGCGCAAAATCCCCTTCCAATCATTAACCCGTTGTTAGCTGCAAACATCCTGAACAATTCTGTAAGTCCCCTCGTAAAAACAGCAAATCACAACGAACCTATTGAGGGTATTCCATAGCATTTTGGAACCTTGGAGTTGAACATACAAACTTTCTGGCAGTCTTAGCGTATGGAATTCTTTGATCAAGAGAGAATGGAGTAGCCTTCGGATTACTTTGTTCTGCTGATTGGTGCGATCCCAACCAACCAAGTAGCTCAAGCACACAACCAAGTAGCTCGAGCAAGCAACCAAGAACCTCAACACACAAGCAAGTAGCTCAAGCAGCTCAAGAAGACAAGCGGGTAGTTGAAGCACGCAAGCAACCAGCTCAACCAACTTGACATCAATGACAAAATACTCTAACACTCTTTACTCTTCATTTTCTTTGAGGCTTTGAAGGTTGCCTCTTGTTTAGATGATTTCTCCTTTTTGTTCCTCATCTCATATGCAGTGAGGATCCCATGCAACTCATCCATTGCTAGAGTATTTAGATCTTTCATTTCTGCAACGGCAAAGGCTTTGGCATCAAATTCAAAGGAAGAAACCTTAATACTTTTCGCACAATTATGGCATCCTCAACCTTTTCTCAAAGACCTCTGATACTGTTTAACAATTTTGTCCACGCGAAGTAGATAGGCTACTATGTTTTCTTCATCCATTTTTAAACTTTCGAATTGTCTTCTATGCATTTGAAGCTTAGATTTCTTTACCTCGTTGTCTCCTTCATAGGTTGTGATGTCCCCCTCTTGGTCTGGTGTTAATTCTCTACTTTCAATAACAGGGCATTTCGTTAAACACTTTGCCTCTGTACTGCTGTTAGCTGAATTAATGATGTTTTGTAGAAACCCCTGTTTCCCCCTGACACTGATCTGACTGTGGTTTTGAGTTTTTCTGACGTTTTTAGGTTTTTGCAATTTTTGTGTTTTCAATGCAATAAAGAACAGTACGGCTATTCTAGGAAATAGTAATAAATTCTTTAAAATTGCCAGATCCTCAATATGCTTAAGAAAATACACTAGAGATTGAAGCCATTCCTTTATTAAATCAACTGGCACTAATACAAATAATATTTTGAAGCATGCAATGAAAGAATAACATTTTTTATTGAAAGAACCTGGTAATACAGCTTGCTGAAGATGCACAGATCCGTACGGCTGCTCTAAATGATTCACTTCTCCTTCCTTTCGTTGACTGTGGATGACTCTAACACTGTGGACGCCTTCTGAGATGCATAGATGAAGCTCATACAAGACGCGTTTCTTCCCAAGAAAGAAAACACGTGTTTCTGCACAGGTACGGCCTGACAAGAAGGTACGGCCTGTCAGAAACAGCAATTAATTTGTACGGCCTTCACCAATTTCAATGTATAACCCTCTGTAAATGGTGCGCCCAAGGTAATAGATGATATCTGGATGCAAACAACTGATAATAACTGAAGATATAAATTCCTCTGAAGCTCTGTAGTTTTCTCTGAATAAGAAAACCTCTGTAGGCAATTAATCAAGTGATATTGCACACTCTCCGAATTGCTTTCCGCTGGAGATGGCTCGTTCTCCAAGGAATCGAACACGAAACCCTAAAGACTCAGGCTCAGACCAAAATTGATCAGTTTCAAACTCAATAATCTCATAATGCACAATTCCCAAGGCAAAATCCACTAATAGGCTGAAAAGTGCGATTTGCTTGAAAATAGGGTTTCATTAAAATATTCACGTTTTAATATTTTAATGTTTCAATAGTCCTCAGCTGAATATTTTAAATACTTTAATAATCACTTTTTGGCCCCTTTCTGATGTTGGGCGCACCCTTCAAGGAAAACACTTAAGTTATAATTTAAAATTATAACTTTATATTATAAACATTAATTAATTAATATTTAATCAATACGATCAAACATTAATATCTTCCTCGTTTCTAACCCGATGACTGATCCGTCTGATGCTGACGAACTCTGAAGTGATTCCTGATGCCGCCACAACCATACTGCTAAAAATAGCAGTGGTCCCACACTGCCTGCTAGGAACTGCTAAAAATAGCAATTCTGCAAAACGTCTCCGATCGAGCCAGAACGAAAGACAACTGATCAAACTTCGCTGACTGAAGCTGAGCCAAGCTCCGAAGCGACCCTCTAACCACTCTGTCAGCCTACGAGGGTCACATGATAGGCCAATCTCACGATCACTGATGCTCGCCAAAAATGGGGACATGACATGTTTGGCCTTATTTCTTGTGTGAAGATGATATGATGCATATAATGACCTTTCTACTAGTGCCAAATTACCTCTATGATAAATAAGATGAATGCAAATACATTCAGACCAACCTATGACTGAGACTGCAAGAGATAATCATCTACAGCTGAAAACATTCTATCAAACAGTTGACTCGAAACCTCCAAACTCCTTTATAGTGTTGCTTAAAGCTCAAAGGTTTACAATGTTTAATTATCCCTCATGAATGCCAATTACAATGCAAGATTACTTACGTGTATCCAATGATATACATCTTCCAGCCAACTAATACTCAGATGCAAATACATATGTTGTATAGTCGGTAATGTTTTATGAAGTCTAAATGTTGGATTGAAGTCTGAATGCAATGATGGTAATGGCGGCACCCTCTAGGCGATTCCCTCAGGGTCGCATCCTTCCTTTGTCTGTGTTGTTGGCTTCAAAAATCCACTTCCTTTGCTTCCTACGTCCTCTTGTAACTCCAATCGGATGAGACTCTTATTCCGTCTTTTGTCACCTTTGATGTATTAAACTTCTATTTCTTGTCTCTAGCGATGACTCCAAAAGTATTACTGATTTAATTCCGATTCCCTTATCAATTCCCCGACAAGACCATGCTAGGTATTTCCTCAAGGCGTCACTTCTTCTAAACTATTATGGCTCCAAGCACAAATAGAGACAGTTCCCAATAATAGTGAATATATCGTCCTTAATATCTACTCAATTCTTTATTCCATTAAGCAGGTCCCGATAATAACATCAAGCGATTCCTCTTTCAAATATTTCGATATTTCCTTTCTATTCCCTTACTATTCCTCTCCCCTCCTTATTTAATTTGATAATATTTTATATAGGTATGCCTTGGACATGTCCTTCAGAAAAGCTATGATTGAAATGGCATGACTCTCTATTAACTAATGCCCATTAATTAAAAATATTGTGTCTATTTTTTAATATTCATAATTATAATATTATTATATGCTTCTTAGCTATAAATTGATTTTAATGTTTTATCTTAATTTTATATATTTTCAGTGTTTATTATTTTGTATTAATTCGTTAATGAATATTACAATATCCATTGTATTTATTATTGTTATAATATTATTTTATGTTTATATTTTATAGTTATTTAATATTCATTTTATATAATATTTATTTTATATTTTATATTATTTGATATTTAAATCATTAGAATAATTTAGTTATAATATTATCTTTAAATTACTAATGTTTATATTTTTATCTTATTTACTTATTTCACTTGTTATCTTAGTGTTGCAATTCCAGGGACATGACATAGGATTTTTGAATTTTGTCCCGCATTTCTTTCACCGACACACAATGAACCATTTTGACATATTTTGTTTCCGATACTCCAAACAAAAATTGCATTCATAGGTTTTGCATTATTTTCACTTGCCTTCTTTGCCACCGGATCCATTGGTGGAGATGATGGAGCTACAAATCCACTTACCACCATTTGTCAAGAATCAAGTCCATGAGCCATTAAGTAGTTGTGCATCCTTATGCTCTAGAAAACATAGTTCGTTCCATCAAACAATGGAGCCCTGTTGGAGAAGAATCCTTCTTGGCAGGCCATGTGTGCTCTTGAGATCTTTCTTCTATCGATTAAGCTATACTTTGAAAGAACCAACTCTGATACCAATTGATGAGCACATGCTTATATTGAGAGGAGGGGTGAATTAGTATAAGACTATCTTTTATTTTTTCAAATTAACAACCACAATAACTTCAAATACACAACATCGACAAATAAGCACATGTTGGCATTTAAATTCGCACCTCTCAAATGCAGATTTAAAATGGACAGCTATGAACAGTAAAACTGCTCTTCAAATTTGGAGGGGAAGCTCCCTCTTGCTGATGGGGTAAAAGTAAGTAAATTAAATCTAATTCGCGTATCTTTTTGTTTTAGCTAGAGCACAAGGTTTATAAAACACAAACGCCACAGCTGAGATTTTTTGATTTAAGAATTCCAACTACGACTAACTTAAGCTAAAGATGTTTCTAATATCTCAAGTAATACGCAGAGAAAGAGAATTAGAAATGAACAAAGTTGATTCTCTGACATAGGCTTAAGAGAACTATTTCTCAACATTCATCTACACACTTCAATGTAGACTGAAATTAAGATCACAAAAGCATAACACAATAAATGGAAATCTGAGATGTTATACCAAGGCAAGGAGGCTCATCATTTTATTTCTAAAACTTCTGGAACAAAAATTACTAAACACATGCCTGGAACAAAACCTTGTAGCTAAAAAGGCTTACAAAACTTGTTCTTACACAATAGGAACAACAATTACAATAACTAATTGTTGGCTAAAAGAGACTCAACAATTCGCTATCATAAAACAATTGAACAACACTAATTAACAAATAGAAGGCACTTAGGCTCAGCGTTTTGTTATCACTAGCATGGTTAAAGAAAACTAATGAGCAAAAGCTCTTATTTATAGGCAAGCAAGGGAGTAGCAAACCCTAAAATCTCCTTGCTTTTACAATCTAGGGCTTGCTCAGCAAGCAAGCTTTATTTCTAAATCTAGAATAAGATAACAACACACACCTAAGAAAGCAGAAAAAACAGGGACTGCCAACTATTACAATTTATCTTCTTTCTCTTCTTCGAAGAAATGGATAAGAATTGCTCCAAGAATAGAAAAAAAGCGGAAAGAAAGCTTCTAGATGAAAGCCATTTCAAATCTCAATCACATCCACTAAAAAGCAGGAAACTGTGTCCCGATCCGGTGCATCTATTCCATCAATAGAAAAGTTGTGTTTTTCCAAGATATCTTCTCCATTTGCAATTGATCTCAGGAAATCTTTGACCTCATTGGCCGCTTTTTCAAATCTTGCTAACATCATGGCAAGGTGATTCATTCTGCCACCAACTATATTGTTGCTATCACAGATGCGAACAACACTCTGAAATTCAGTTTGCACTTCATCTAACCCGATGTAGGAACCATCTTCAAGACTGTAATGAGAAGGAATTTTTGTGACAAATTCACTGATGAAAAGAAAAGCCTCGATCACCCTTTGTCTATAGGGAATAAACTCCTCAGATATCCTCTCGTAGGTTTTGACCTTGAAGACATGACGCTCTCTCCAAGCAAGGATCTGCCTCTTGTTCTCTTTTGAAGGCATTGAACTATAGGCTGCATCCACTCAGCAATTTGATTTCGTGCCTTGGTTTTACTTAAGCTGAAAACCCTTGGATACCTTGACGCTGCATCGTCTCTCAGTCTAGAAGATCTCCTTTCCTCTAATGATGAAACAGCTGGTGTATCTAAAACCCGGGGCAGCAACTGAGTAGCCTGCAAAGAGCCATGAACAAGGTTAGAAATATAAAGCATGAGCTGCTGTGTTTCAGACTTGAGGGCTGCTTTGTCTTCCCCATCCTTGAGCACTCTTTCCTGAAGGCTTTCCGACACAACTCTAAATACACTGGCATCTACATGTCTGGTGTTTTTACCAAGGTTATCCTTAACCATCACGAAGTCCTCCATATCCACTTCATCTCTGTTCTTATGTTTAGGAGGTAAGGCTGTCTCCATGATCACCTCACCATTAGGATTCCACTCATAATGAACTTGCCTCTTCGCTTTCTTCTTAGGTGGCTCCTGATAGATGTTGTCAAGGTCATCAAACTTCACCTGATATGAAGGTCTCCTTCTTTCTCTTCCCAAGGAGCTCGCAAGCCAAGACGCAGTAGCATCTTTACTAACTTCCTTGGGGGGTACAATTGCAATTTCTTCATCATCTTCAATATCTAGGTCAATATGGATTGGTGAAGACCCTGTCAGTGGTATAGAATCATGTGCTAAAGGCGCTTCTACTGTCTCCTTCTGAGGTATAGGTTCTTCCAGAGAAGCTTCTACTTCAACCGTTGATGGCTCCTGTATGACTATACCTGAGAAGTCTAGCCTCCTTACATTTTTGGTTGACCTGCTGCCCTTCACACCATCTTGCGACTGACTTACGCCTTTCCCTTTTGATTGTGCTCTGGAAGGGGAGGGAAGTGATGACAGTACCCTTGGCGGCTTTGCTGCTGGTATGGACTTCTTCCTTTTGAGAACTAGGAAGACCTTGCTACGTTCGAGGACTTGCCTCGTCCTTTCTTCGACTGAGAGGGATTCCTTATTAGCCCAATTGACTTGAGGAAGGGGCTGATCTTCAATTCTCTTCCAGGCATACATTGGGAGTAACACATCCTCATCATCATCTAACAATCCTTCGATATCCTCTGATAGGCAGTCTTTCATCTGGTGAAGAGTGAGCCTATTGTAACTACGCCTCCGCACCTCAAACTCGTCTATGCAATTGGCCCAAAAGTCTTCGAGAGCGGGTAAGTGAGCATAGTTTCTCTCAAGTCGAGCAGTGTAGACACCATGAGGATCATACGATCGCCTGTCGCTGTAAGACTTGAAACCAAGTTTGTCTAACTCATCTCCCATGGTTTTAGCATCTGATGCTGTCCTACATGTATAGATTCCCAGTCCCAATAGAAAATTGAGGGCGAGTTTATTTCTATTCCTCAAGAACGTGTGGACATCATGTGCCTGCCTTAAGAACTCCATGAAGACAACTTCGTCTGATGGGTACCTTGGTAGCATGAGTGGGGCGCCTGAAAAGCTATAGACTCTGAGATAGGTGAAAGTAGGAAATTGTATAAACCAATCTGCCCACTCCGCCATCGCTGCCCTGGCGATTGAAGAGATACGGACATGCAATTCATTGTCCAAGTCCTGCACTATGTACATCAGGAAAGCCTCATTCACCCTCTTGTAGTGATGCAGTGACTTCGCGAATTCCAACTGAGGGTAGTAGTTGTAGATATGTTGTACGCTTAGAGACCCCTCGGTGTTCAAACCTCTGAATTGACCTTGATAGGCCACTAGGTAGACTAGGTAAGAAACCATATGGAACTCATCAATCTAGAAATACTCTATTATTTGTTGATGGAGGTTGTCACTGATCAAGGTGGGCCAATCATAGAACTTAGTCTTCTTCATGATATGGCGTATAGCATAGAACATCCAAGGCTGAAACTTGGTAGCATCTTCTGATCCAGTTACCCTATTGAGCAAAGTGATTATGAGAGCAATCTCATCTTTGAAGTCGCCTTGCCCGATGTTCTTAGGAAAAGTCTTATGCTTCTCCTTCATCCACCTTTGAGCAATCTTCTTGCTTTACTTGTCCTTGTGCATTTCCCACATCCTCTCACATTCGCCCTTCGAGATAGTGACACTTTCAGGCCAAGGGGGAATGGAGAACCATTTCTCAATCCTATCAGGTTTCAAACTAAATATCAATCTTCCATCAACTGATTGAATCTCCCTTGTAGCCGGATTGTAATGCTTGATGCAAGCGATTTGTCATGTCCCCGAAATCGTGATGTTTAGATAATAAAGAAGCATAATTAACATTACGATTTTGGGGACAAGACAAATCGCTTGCATCAAGCATTACAATCCGGCTACAAGGGAGATTCAATCAGTTGATGGCACATTGATATGTAGTTTGAAACCTGATATGATCGAGAAAATGCTTCTCCATTCCCCCTTGGCCTGAAAGTGTCACTATCTCAAAGGGCGAATGTGAGATGATGTGGGAAATGCACAAGGACAAGTATAGCAAGAAGATTGCTCAAAGGTGGATGAAGGAGAAGCATAAGACTTTGCCTAAGAACATCGGGCGAGGCGAGTTCAAAGATGAGATTGCTATCATAATCACCTTGCTCACCAAAGTAACTGGATCAGAAGATGTTACCAAGTTTCAGCCTTGAATGTTCTACAATAT
>VDFB02347824.1:0-11399 GCA_007258455.2 Sequoia sempervirens
ATGAAGTCATCCAATGTTTTAGGAAGATTGCATGGGCCTCTACTTAGTACGAAACGAATACCTTTCCTTGTTCTATTATGGCACAAGATGAAGACTTTCACTAAGATGTTCAAAGACTTTTTGTATACCCATTTGGTTTGTACTTTACATCCTTTTTTGCTGCAATTAGGCATCACTCCCTAAATACTAGAATATATTGTAATGTCCATTCCTTAGATGTCATATCTGAGCAAAGGTTGACCTATTACTAGGGTTCCCATAGGTTAGCAGTATGGATAGGGGACCCATTCTTGGGTTGTGGAACCTTGTCGGGAGCTTTCCAAACCTTCAGTTTGTGATTTAGAGGTTGAATTCAAGGTTACTTGGGAAATATTTAAGTTGTCTCTAATCGAATAGTTAAGGGGTGAATAGTTACTAAAAAATAAAAGGTGGAATAGTAAAAAGTGCACCCCCTTGTGCCATGAAGCCTAGAGACATAACTTGGGGCTTTTAAAAACAATTTTAATGATCAAAATGAAGGCCTCTTTAAAAACCCATGCCTAGCTTAAGGAGATAAAGCAATTTCATTAAAAGACTTAAAAGGTCTTCATGATGTTAATCATAAAGGGACCCTAAAAGGGGCACTCACTTTGGGAAATAGTGAAAAGTGTATAAAATGAACTTGAGGCTACCATTTTCATCATCACAAGTTATAATTTTTCAGAGCAGCTTGCAGGTTGGAGCTCAAGGAGGGCTTCTATATGCAGTTTGGCCTTCCGGGAACAAAAACTCTTGGGAGAAGGGAGTGTTGGACGTAGCCCCAGCATTCTAGGAGGTAAAAACAGCTTATGAAGGTTTTCTTATCAATTTGGCAGCTAGTTTGGAAGAAGAATATTGCAGATCAGTCCATTTCAAGGACAAAAATTTACATCAAATTGCAGATCAGTCCTTTTAGAGGGCATTTCTACCACCTTTCAGCAGTTGCATAGTCAGCCGCACCTCTGTTTGGCATTTGGGCTTCAACCCTAAGTGCTAAGTTTTTGAAGTTTTCGAGCTGAGAAGTTTCATACAGAAATGGCACAACTCCTCTCACACCTGGAAATGAATTGGGTAGTCATTTGTAGAGCTGGGAGAGTTAGAATTTGTTGTATCAGGGTTATATATCAGACCTGAAATTTCATTTGCAGCCTTGTAAAAAGTCATTTCCTGGTCTTTGGATGAATGGGTATGTTGCAGTTGGGTATGTTGCAGTTGGCCCATATCTATGTAATTTCAATCTTTTAATTAATAGAATCATTGCATATTTGGTTATTTTTCCTTGATCAGCATTGTACATGTCATGCATTTCACATAAAACTCAGAAAAACACAAAAAAAAATAGAAAAAACACAAAACACAAACAAAACAAAACCTATTCTATACGCTGCTCAAAGACTACAAGAAAAAACAAAATCAGAAAATTCAGATCAGATTGAGGAAGGAATCTTTCATATATAAATGCATACTTTGTTTTATTGAACCATCAAGTTGATGACTAAGTATCACCTCTTACAATGCATCACTAGGTAATGAACATTTTGACATATTATAATGTATGGCTTGATTTCTTAAGCTATTTTTTTTTATCATGACTGCGAAATCCATCACATATCCATATCTAAATGTACTTATAGAGAAAAGTGAATAATAAGGACAAATGGTTAAATGTGTTGACTGTGTCCCTATTGGGCATCTTGATAATTTGTTATATCCAAATAAAATATTGTATCCATATCAGTGCAGCTAACATATTTTATAAATTAATTCTTTCTAAAGCCTCCTTGAATCTATCTTTCCTTATCCATAGGATTTTCATTTTCTACACTTATGTAGGTCAACCAATTTCAAACAACACTTAGAAGTTAAGGCTATTATTTTCAAATACAGCACACATGAATGTATGACACACAAAGGAATTGAGTATATTGTAAAAATAGAGCCAAACAAGGGGCTAATATAAATCTGTACCAATGTAACTCCAATAAAAAATTTATAATTGAATGGCTACTAAAAAGATTACTCGTTGAGGGCATACAATAAAACTTAAGCATATAAAGTCGTAGAAGCACTAAAAAAAATTACAAACAAAATCAAATTCCTAAGGCTAAATAACCAATCACTTGATGGATGAGTTACATGGAGCAAACATACTACCAAAATGACTTGGATATTACTGAATACCAATTCAGCAACAAGATCACAAAAAAGTCAACATTCCATGGACATTAAAGATGTCATGAACTTGCAATTGTGGGACTCAATCTATGCAACACAGAAACACTTCAGCCTCTAACAAATAATTTTTTTAGCAAAAAATGTTTGTAAGTATATTTTCCTTTTATAAGTCGATATACTACTCAAAATCTAAACTTTCCTAACTCGGCCAAATCACACGACTCCTAGATATTTATGCCATATGGTTGAATCCATGGTTGAATCCAGAGCCTCTGTGGTTAAGAAATTGTGTTGTATCTTGACAAAAAACCTATAGCTTGTAAAAGTAGGAAAACAAGAAACAATGAATAGAAAATATACACCAACCAAAAATAAACACCAAATTATCATTCCACACACAATTCAAAAATGGAGATGTCATTTAATATGAAATTGCTCTTTTTTGAATTCTTAAATCAACTACTTTCAGAGTAGCAAAAGCATTATGGGTCAATGAAGTATAAAGGAAGTCTGTTGCATACATCAAATAAGGCACTTGAATGAAAATTTGTTAAATGTCATTAAAAGACTACAACAGGAGGAAATTTTGTGCCCATTAAAAGAATTGTCTAACACTTAAAAAATTTAAAGATTGATTCAAAATCTAGAGGCCAACACACAAAACCCACACTACACCATATCTGATTGTGATGCTTGTTAAACTAGAAAGCCTAAAATACTAAAAAATAAATTTTGATTAAAGATATAGTAACCAAAAAAAGTAAACCATATTATACCATAGCTAATTGTAATTCTTGTTATACCATATTATACCATAGCTAATTGTAATTCTTGTAATTCTTCCAACCACTAAGTGCCACAAATAATCAATAGTATTTAATACCTATGGATTTTACTATAAGATCTATAGTCTCAAAAGGAAAAGGATGCCACATCACACCAACCCCCAAGCACAGTGATTGTGCTTCCCAATTAAGAGATCTTCGTGAAAATTTGTTATAAATTGTAGAACATTGTCATAGCACCTCGCATCATTGCTCAATTAGAATGTTTCCTTTAAAGACCCAATGTATGAAACATTTCATAACAACAATATATACAAAGAAAGATGTTAATACTTAATATTCTCAAGAATAATCTATTTGTAGCCATTATTCATATAGAATGCCTTCTAATATTCTTCCCATGTGAAAGAATTATCAATATTTGTAATGCCCCCTAATTATCAATATATGTAATGCCCCCGCCTAAAATTATGACAAGAATACAAATCGTTAAAGAATTAAAATTACCAAGGCTACACTAAAATCGTCTGGTTTAAAAGGCTGCTAGATGCATCATGTTATAGAAGAATTTATAAAGGGGTCATTAATAATTATGGACAGGTCATACTAATTACAGCAATATATATTAAAGGAAGTGCTTAAGGGAGAATAATCAATATTATAAATAAAAATGAAATTTAATAAAGTTTAGTTTTCAAGAAAGGTCAAAACTCAAAAGTCATGGTAACGAAGAGTTATATATATTAAAGAGAAAGGGTTTTTAAGGAAGACAAATCAAGGGGAAGGAGACATCAATTATAAAGATATATTATATAATTACTCCTTGTGGAGAAGGAATACCTGGTTCAACAATCCCGAGACAAAACCCCTCAATATTTGAAATTAAAGGACAAAAACCCCTTAATTTCCATTGCTGAGTTAGAGGATGAAATCCCCTGATTTAGGCAGACTCTAAGACTTTCAAAGGCGTTTAAATAAAGAGAGATAACTATAGATTGGAGTAAGACTTAAGCATAGATAAGAGAATAGGTTCCATATTTTTTGAGCTACTTTCTAAGCATTAAATGTGAATTATATATAATAAACTGTCTAGCTACAATCTCTTGGTTAATTTCATAATTCAAATTAATTTTGCAAATATTGTTGTGAGTTGGGGTTTATTATATTTAAAGAAAACAAGAAAAATCCAAAAGGAAACATTACAGTATTACTCTATATATCCAAAAAAAAACATAAAAGAAATAAGGAAATTTAGAAGTTAATGCTGGCCTAAAGAGCAGTTTCTGATAAAAAAAAGTTTATGTATCTTCAAACTCAAGGATCACTGTTTACAACATAGATAACAGCTTGGAATCAGATCTTTTTGCATTGTCTCATTAGCATGTGCAAAGTGGAATAATGGTTATGGTGCTGATTTACCATAGACTCAATTTAGATAAGCCTCTAATCACTAGTGTTTAATAATTGCATTCTTGGAAGACTAACTTTGCTCTAGATTGGAAAAATTTGCTGGTAAATGTGGCAAAATTCATAAGAAGGAAGTTATTTTTGTGTCTTTAGCCATGACAATGGCTATGCTAATAATGACAGGGCAGAATCCATTTGGAGATATTTGCATATAGCTCTGACAAAGCATTTCAGAAGCCTTTGTCAAAACAGACTCACATGTATCTGACTTAGTTTTAGTGTCAACCAACAAACATCAGATTGACATCTCCAAAGATTGAGTAAATTATGAAGCAACTCATTCTTCTTTCAAAATTTAAACTGATTTGAAAGATTTTAAATTTTCTACTATTAAATATTTTGAAAAAAGTTGTTCTAAAGCCTTAAAGATAAACTGTGTAACTATAAATTTAATATTGGTGTTATATTGAGACAGAATATTATTTTGGTCTCTAATAGTGTCCGGTTTTGATGCAGCTAGATGTTAAGAGATATATTATATTCTTATATTATTAATGGTGAATATGATGTATTTAATAGATTAGATATTTTCTATCTGTTAGGTGGACATTTAATGTTTGTAGGTAGATATCATTAATATCTACAGTTGCTTGTAACTTCTTTATATTGTAAGATCTCCTTTTGTTAATACAAAAGCTTTACCACTTTCATGGTATGAGTACTATCAGGAATTTGACCCTCTTGTTTTTGAAATCGCGTGACCTGTGTGTGTGTGCTGCGCGTGATTAGGGTTTCTGTTTTGTGAGATCTCCTCTATGATTCTGGGTGGCTCTTTTATAAAAAATCGTGGCTCCTGTTTTTTCAACAATTTCGTGCATTTTGGTGATTTTTAAATGAAATCCATGACTTTTGAATCACAGTGGTTTCTTTGTGAAAATGCAAAGGGATTTCTACAATGTGTAGAAGGTTTCAAGCGTCTTTTCAATGGTTGCTATTACGCATTTTCTTGGCAGCGGTTTGAATCCTTTTTCCATGATTTTCGTCTTTAAATTGGCGTTTAAGGCTGCAATCACATTTATTCATGTTTTATGCCCTCTTTTGCCGCGCGTTTTGGTTTCACGGCGTGTTTCTTTTCGTTTTTGTGTCTCTTTTAGATTGTGATTTTTTATTGATGCAGGCATTTATTAACCGCGATTTCTACATAAAATAAATCCGCGATAGTCTTTCTTTCTAAAAGCCCTTGATTGGCTCTCCCTCCTTTGCCGGAACAATACCCTTGAAATCAGCGATTTTTCGGAATTAGTCAATTTTTTAGTTTTAAAAATTAATTATTTTCTTTTTACCTAGCTGCGTTGTGGGTTTCTCTTTCTTTGGATCTTGATTTTTGATTGCCCTCTATGTCGTGATTTTTTAGTTTTTTTTTTAAGAATGCATTGGCCATTTTAAGTTATAGGGTTTACCTTAAACTCAACTAGGGTTTGGCCCTTTTTTCAAGTCAGAAAAATTATTTGCGATTGCAGGATTCCTTCTAGGTTTCGAGATCTCAAGCTGGGTTATGCGTTCCTTTTACGGGTACCTGGATTTTTTAAATTGCCTCAGAAATTTGTCTTTGTCCAATTTCAGGTATTCTTGACTACATGGGTTTTTATTGCATCTTTTGAGGGTTTGTGAATGTAATCAAGTCTCAATGTTGGATCCTAAAAGACCTATGGAAATTCTAAGACCTAAAATTATGAGTAATATTGCTAAGTCAAATTATGAGCTTTTGTATTGAATGTATTGAATGCAGAACATTAATTGATTTCGATGTCTGCAAATAACAGCAAGAGGTCTCATATATATGAGGGAGACACGCCTCAAGGAGAGACACGTCTCATGAGAGGACGTGTCTCCATAGAGTGGAGACACGTCCACTCATGGGGTGCGTCCCTTGAGCATGCGGGCTCCCTTAACAGTTCGTTGTTTATTTCTTAAACTAAAATGAGATATGTTAACACACAACAATCATAAGGAATGAATTCCGATATGCAATATTTCGATCATCATCAGAAATTCACAAAACTTATTTGATTTTCCTTTTTTTTTAGGTTAAGAACACTTAGGTTAAATATAAATGATGATGATGCATGAATGCAATCATCATTTATATCTGACCGAAGCTATCTTGAATCAACACTCCCTCTTAGCTAGGGAAGATATTCCAAATCAAATAAGTGGAGATATCACCTTCACACGTGATATAGAAGATATGATATGTTTTCTCAATATTTTCAAGTCACATGACATTCTTCATAACACATCTTCATTATGGTATGTGCACTGACATCAAGTCACATGATGTCTACCATAATTCATGGCACATCCACGGATATAGAATTATCCACCATGATTATCTCTTAAGGATCACAATGATCTTCAAATGATATCAAGTCCCATGATATTCATCAAAAGTGTCCAAGAGATACTATCATGACATGTCCACAAATATCAAGACACATGATATCTATCATGATAGTTCAACTCATCATTGTAGAGTCGTCACTTTACAATGTCAAATACAAGTGTTCATTAGTAGAAATATCGTCACCTTTCAATAATGTACATAGGGGGAGAGGCCCATAAGGTCATGGAGTCACACACATGACAAAAGATTTTACACATTAAACATATTTATATATTAGTACAATTTATAAACAATTTGAATTTTAGACATAAATATCAAATTACATTTCAACCATACCAAGTTTCTTCCTGAAGTGCTCTACCTTGATTCGGGAGAGAGGCTTGGTGAGAATGTTTGCAGTTTGATCATTTGTACTAACATACTCCAACTGGATCACATTCCTTTCTACCATATCTCTTACATAATGATAGGGGATCTCAATGTGCTTAGATCTATCATGGAAGACAAGATTTACAGAGAGTTTGATGCAACTCTGATTATCACAATGAATAATCGTAGGATTCAAGGGCTCACCAAAGAGTCCCACAAGCAATTTACGAAGCCAAACTGCTTCTCTTGCTCCCATAGAGGCTGCGATGTATTCAACTTCTGTTGAGCTCTGTGCAACTGAAGACTGTTTTCTGCAGATCCAAGAGATCATAGCCGATCCCAAACTGAAGCAACATCCTGATGTGCTTTTCCGATCGGTTACACTTCCGGCCCAGTCTGAATCAGAGAATCCATGTAGATCTAGTTGATTATTTTTGTAGAGAAGACCATATCCAATAGTGCCTTGAAGATATCTCATAATATGTTTCACAGCCATAAGGTGAATTTCCTTTGGCTCACACATGAACTGGCTTAGAGCATTCACTGCATAGCAAATATCAGGTCTGGTGTTAACCAGGTACATCAATGATCCAATCATTTGTCTATATAGGGTTGAATCTGCACACTTGGACTCTGCAGTTGCTTCTTTGAGTTTGTGAAGATTGGTTTCCATAGGTGTAGACATGGGTCTACAATCCAATATTCCAAATCTCTTCAGAATATCAATGGTATACTTTCCTTGGTTTAGTATGATGCCATCTGGTTTCTGCCAGACTTCCAAACCTAGAAAGTAGTGTAAAATGCCCAAGTCTTTCATGTCAAATTTTGAAGTTAGATCCTTCTTTCCTTGAGCAATGAGATGATCTTCTCCTGTTATCAGTAGGTCATCAACATATAAAATAATTATCAACATATCACCTTTAATTACCTTAAAGTAAAGATTAGGGTCTGCATCATTCTTGGAGAATCCCAGTCCGAAGAGGTAGCTGTCAATTCTTTCATACCAAGCCCTGGGAGCCTGTTTAAGTCCATACAGTGCTTTCTTTAGTCTGCATACATGTGAGTCAGGTTTATGTATCACAAAACCTTCGGGCTGTTCTAGATAGACTTCCTCTTCAATGGTTCCATTTAGGAAGGCAATTTTTACATCCATTTGGTGAATCTTCCAGCCTTTAGCTGCTGCAATGGCTATCGCAACTCTCACAGATGTGTAACGGGCAACAGGTGCAAATGTTTCTTCATAATCAATGCCTTCCTTCTGTGAGAAACCTCTTGCCACAAAACGTGCCTTGTATTTTTCTATACTTCCATCAGCAGCATGTTTGATTTTGAAGAGCCATTTAGAAGAGACAACAAATTTCCCTTTTGGTCTAGGCACTATATCCCATACATCATTTTTTAGAATGGACTGATACTCTTCTGTCATTGCATCCTTCCATACTTGATGTCTGAAGGCTTCTGAGACACTGGAGGGTTATGAATTTATGATGTTATTCATTAGAGCAACATAGCTGGAGAACCTTCTGGGTCTTTTACTTTCCCTGAATGTTCCTTTGGGTGTTGCATGATCCTCGACTTCTTTGATCATCTTTCTATCCCAAAGTGGCCTCTTTCTACCATTGACATTTGTATTCTCATCTGAAGTAGAAGGAATTTCATGTGGCATTTCCTCAGGATGCTCCCTCTCAATCTCAGGGGTAGAATCCTCGTATAAGATTCTAGGTGAATAAGTTTCTATCTCATTTGAACTTCTTGCCCTTTTGAATGCAATGTCTTCTTCAAAGATGGCATCTTTTCTCAATTCAATTTGTTCCTACTCGGGTATGAAAATACTGTAAGCTTTGGAGGTTTCACTATATCCCATAAATATCCCTTTCTTTCCAGAAGGTTCTAGTTTGAATCTCTTCTCTTTGGGCACATGAATATAGACTGGGCAACCAAAGATCCTAAAATGACTAATGTCAGGTTTTATGCTAGTAAAGGCTTCTTCAGGCATTTTTTTATCAAGATGAGAATGAGGAAATCTATTTTGAATATAGACAGCAGTCCTAGAGGCTTCTGCCCAGAAAGAGGTTTCAATGTTCTGGTCAAGCAACATTGCTTTTGCAGCTTCTACAATGGTTCTATTTTTCCTTTCAGCAACCCCATTTTGTTGAGGGTTGTAGGCTACTGTAAACTCCCTCTTAATCCCAACATTCATGCAAAATTCCTTAAAGATTTCAAAGGTATATTCTTTCCCATTGTTTGTCCTTAAGATTTTTATTTTCTTCCCAGAGAAGTTTTCAGTAAGAGCTTTGAATGCCTTGAACCTTTTGAGGATTTCTATTGATTCTTTACACTTAAGAAAGTAGATCCAGGTCTTCCTAGAGAATTCATCTATAAATATAATATAGTATAGGAAGCCTGCTTTGGAGGGTACAAACATGGGTCCACATAAATCAAAGTGAACCAATTCTAAAACATTTTTAGTTTTTCTCAAGCTAGTGTGAAAGGATCCCTTTGAATTTTTTACTAGGGCACAACCTTTACAAGTTCCTTCATGAGATGGTTTTAACTTAGGTAATCCTGTTACAAGTTTTTCTATGGAAGGTAGGGCATGGAAATGAAGGCGTCCTAATCTTCTATTCCAAATTTAATTTGAATCAGAAGTATCAAGAGTAAGGGCTTGCTTGACTTCAGTGCATAGTTTATAAAGATAACCTTGTCTTACACCTATGGTTAGAGCTTTCTTTATAGTTGAGTTCTTAGGCCATGCCAGAACTTTCCTATCCATAAATGTAACCCTATATCCATTGTCTTCAAGAGCAGAGATGGATATTAGATTCCTCTTTATACCAGGTACGAATAAAACTCTAGTGAGTTGAAGGGAGAGACCAGATTTCAATGTGATGGAGCAAGTTCCAATCCCTTTTACTTGATGTGCAGAATCATCCCCAATTGTTACTTCTTCATTAGATTCTTCAGTCATAGTGTCTAAGTGTTCTCTAAACCCTGTGATGTGCCTTGAAGAGCCACTATCAATCACCCAATTGTTGATATTGTTAGATACTTGACTTGTTAAGGCTGAATAGAATACAAATTTCTCAGAATCATGGTCTGATTTTGACTTTTCTACTTTAGCAAATGATGCTTGTTGATTTGATCTGTCAGGGCACTTCACTGCATAGTGTCCATATTGATCACACCTAAAACATTGTACTTGAGAGATGTCTTTTCTCTTCTTGAATGATCCTTTTCCATGGGAATTTCTCTTTCTCTTAAATGATCCTTTCCTATGAGAGTTTTTCTTACCCTTTTTATTGGATGATGTGTTGAGCACTTGAATGTCCTCATCTATGGGTTTTTGTTTGTTATCTTTTGTTGAGAGTCTAGTTTCCTCTTGAAGGCAGTTTGTTCTTAGCCTATCAAACTTGGGGAGTTCAAATCTCGCACTTATTCCTTGAACAAATGGCTCCCATGAGTTTGGTAGACCTCCTAGTGCGATTAGTGTTAACTCATTGCTATCAATTTGATATCCAATTGTAGATAATTGATCCCTTAGATCAGTGATCCTCATGAAGTATGCATTAATACTTTCTCCTTTGTTTATTTGAGCATTGTTGATTTGCCTCTTTAATGCAAGAGTCCTACTGATGTTGTTGATCTCATAGGTACTCTCAAGAGATTTGAACATATGATATGCAGATTCATGTTTTGCTAGGATGGGCACTATATGATCCCTAACTGCATCTACTAAGATTTTCATGGCTTTTTCATTGTTTTCAATCCATTGAGTTTTCTCAGGATCATCCTCTGGTTCCCTTTTATTTTCTCTTACAAGTGAATCTTATTTATTCTCTTTAAGGATCATCGTGATTCTAAATTTCCATGATGTGAAGTTGTCTGCTCCTGCAAGACGATCTTTAAATCTGATCACACTTGACATTATGAAGAATGTGATGTGAATTCGATTTTTAGAAAATACGAATTTTCCTGGAGCAATCTGATATCTAGATTTGATTTGGATTTACACATCCTCACTCTGATACCATGTGAATGTAATCAAATCTCAATCAGAACTGGATCCTAAAAGACCTATGGAAATTCTAAGACTTAAAATTCTGAGTAATATTGCTAAGTCAAATTATGAGCTTTTGTATCGAATGTACTGAATGCAGAACATTAATTGATTTTGATGTCTGCAAATAACAGCAAGAGGTCACATAAATATGAGGGAGACACGCCTCAAGGAGAGACGCGTC
>VDFB02347825.1:0-51756 GCA_007258455.2 Sequoia sempervirens
CATTGATCACTGATTTGATCCAATCAATCTTTCCCATTTCCTTGAGTGCATTTTTTATGGCATGCACACAACAAGGAGTCTACTGGATATGTCTATAATCTGCCTCAATTAATTTACTTGCAGCTTTGTACACATGAGCTGTATCTGTCACTACTTGGACCACATTTTGTGGCCCAACCTCAATGGTGTCCTTAAGGATCTGAAATTGAAAATCGACATCCTTTTGATGCCCTAAGCAATCAATTGCCTTAAGAAAATATGGGCCCTATGAACATGTAACCATGATATTGATGAGTGGACAATGCCTAATGTCTTTCCACCAATCCATGACTACACTATATCCACTTGTCACCCAACATTCCTTAATTCTCCATTAACACATTTATCTTGGAATAGTTCTTATCCAAGATTGTGGTTCTCAATTTGTCTCCCTTGGTGGCACATATGATGGTCCTACCCTTACTACCATCGTCATCGACTCTTTAAAATAAGGAGATTGAACCACATGGAATGGAATGCCATTGGCAAAGAAGAATTCGCCAATGGCATCATCTATATCATCCTTCATTTGCACATTGAATAATTCAACTATTGGGCTAGGAGCACCACTTGTCAACTTGCATTTCCCCCTAGCCTCTGTTGCATGGGCCCCTAAAGTAGAAGTTGGCAAATGTGTGAATTGCCTCTGCAAAGTAGAAGTAGAATCGTGTGGCTAGCACTGATGACCCCTTGGCCTATAAGACAAAGAAGCAAATATAGGTGCAACTGCATTGTCTTCACCACCAATGCCCCATAGCCCACATATCCCAACCTTGAATTTTAGGTTTTTTCAGTGAGCCAAAAACTCATATATATCCACACCTTTTATCGGATATGAAGGAGGTGGGCATTAACTCTGATAATGTTGCCTTGAAATTCAAGGCCACAAAATTAGCACTTCCACAACCTTGTGCCCCTAGATGTCCTAGGCTTGCTCTGTAATTTTGTTGCAAATTGTTTCCAAGGAGACTTAGGGTCAAAGGGACCTTAAGCATAATTTGCTAGTATTGTGGAGGGGGAATTCATATTTGTAGTTGCACTTGCCATGGAACTCATGGTTTGGGTCTCATGGTCATCCCTTTGTGCTTCTACATTTTCATTAGTCTTAGGTGCATAATCGGATTTAGTTTCTCTTTGAGATTTAACCTCCATCTCATCGTCATTCATGCCATGAAAACTCATTGTGACATTACAATAAAAATATAATATTTATAAGTTTATAATTTATACATTTTAAAATTAAAATTCAAACTATGCATGCAACATAATGCAAAGCATTAAGACACAAAGATTTTCTTCTTGTTTTTCTTACTTCAGGTCACACGAAGTGCAAAAGAGAGGATACACAAAGAAAAATCTTTGTTCTTAATCTTTGTTTTTCTTACTTTAGATCACGCGAAGCATAGAAGCAGAGGATACACAAAAGTTTCATCCTAATTTGACAAATTTCAACATAAAAAATAATAAATTTGAACATATAAACGGAAAGTAATTTACTAATTTGTAAAGTAGTAAACTTAAATAAAAGAATAAAAAATATGATAGCCTGCAGCCATGTCTATCTATGAATATGATTGTTATTTTTAATTTTCAAATTTCAATGTTGAATCTTGATGACAATATGAACAATGAACATTGAACAATGAATATGCACTTGCAACCATGTCTTTAAAATTATGAATAAAATTAAAATATGAATATGAAAATAATTAAAAAAATATCAAAAGAAAAAAATAGTCAAAATCCTACCTTATGCTTGAAAAATCCTCGCAACTTGGTGTAGAATCCATCTTCCTCTTCTTCTTGCTCCTCCTAACCCTCTTGCACTTGCAACACTTCACTTTCACTCTTTCAGTCCTTCACTCTCAATCTTTTGCTCCTCAACCTCGTTGAAATGAGTTTGTGAGTAAAAATGAGGATTTTATGGTGTTTTATAGGGTTTGAGAGGCTTTGGTGTGGCCCATTGGTCATTAAGGTTTGGCCTTTGGTGTTGGTTCCCAAAAAAATTCAAGTTTTTTTATTTAAAACCTTATTTTTGTTTGCTGGCCATGGGAGATTCCTAGGCATACTTGTCGTCTTGGGTATCCTAGCAGGGGGATGTTTCCCCACATCCCCACATCTCAGAGACATCCTCGTCTTTAAAATGTAGGGATTTTCGGGGGGACGTGTCATGGAACACTGCATCTAGCAGTATAATTAGGAACAATTTGACATAGGTGGGTTTCACTTGTTCATTGAAAAGCTGCAAAAACTCAGAATAAAAGATGAAACCATCTAAAACTTGTATAATTCAAGTGATATGGTATACTGAAATATAACTACTCTATATATGTAAGATGCCCAATCATAGATCACACACAACAACAAAAAACTAGATGGCAATTAGTGTCTTCACATAGTGATAATAGGTGTATAACAAGTCAATTTCATTCAAGCCCGATTGAACACCAAATCACAAGTTTTTTAAGTGCAACCAAGAGTGGTAACTGATACTATTGAGAGATACCGCACTTTACAAGATAGTGATCAACTTCCTTTCGTGCTTAGATCAAAACTCAATAGCAAAATCATAATAATACATAATACTTCTGATTTCAAATAGATTAAATAAAGACTCTTAGTACAGATATATGCATAATGTCAAACAATAACACTGACTATTATTGATCGCGAATTGTTCTTACACAGCAAAATAGATATCACCGAAACAATGTTCGACAGTGATTGCAATGGGCTTGCACAGATGCAATGATATTGATGCTTAGAATAGGATCAGTTGCGCTATGGTGAACGGTAGATTTGATAACAACTTGAATGTTGTTATCGAATGAGGATCTCGATCTAGCTCCAATGGATCAGTGTGAGATTGAGCGATGAATGGCACCCTTTATAGTGGCGCTAGGTCACTCATTGGCTTCCTACCTGATCCCCGTGTGAACTCCTCCTGTAGCTTGGAATGATGAATGCGACAGAGTGCTATTGGTGTATGGTAATGTTGATTGCGTCTTGCAGATAGTTGTGAGGGATGATGCAGAGTGTGTCTTTCGCTATAAATCGTGATTTGAACCAACTTCAGCATTGCTTCCGCCTGAGGTCATTCTTGTGTTGGAGATTGTGACAACTATTTGTGTGTTCATGGATGCGAATTTTGGAGCGGAAATTCCTGGAAGCCCCTTGTGGAACTACTTAGTATTGCCTATTGGTCTTCACGTGACTCTTGCAGTGATGGTGAGTGGTGCCTGTGGTGCAAGCTAGAGGCTTCGTCACAAAGAATCGTGACAATCGACTCCTTCCTTCGTGAATTCCCTCAGTGCAATGATCTTGCAAGGAGAGGATGTGTTATCAAATTGCAGCGATGGGGAGATTGGATTCACAATCTCCAGGAGAGGTTTGCGTCTCACTTGGAGTCGATCACACAGAGGTTTTCGTATTTGCTGGATCAATAAACTATTTGTCCAATTTGTGATGCCTCCTCAAACATTTGAAACCAATATAAATATACTTCTATGAATGCCTTCCCAAATGGGTCGGCCAGGTCCAATATTAATAAATTTAAATGTTATTATTTAATAATTTAAATTTATATTATTATGTAAAATATATTTAAAACTCAAACTTAGTGTTTACAAACACTATTTGCCATCACCCCTCAAATTTAGCTCCTCAATAAAACGGGGACATGACAATCCCCCCACCCAAATGTTCTTCAAATTTAGGTCCTCGATAAAACGGGGACATGACAGTCCTCCCCGCCCAGATGTTGCTTGCCCCCAAGCAAATGCAAGCTTGTGTCCGTGAGTGCTAAGTCGATCAGCAAGTGATGAAAGATATGATTCTGGGGGCATGACCACTTGTACCAAGTCTTCTGCTGCTCCACTCCGATATAAACATCATCGGGCCCATAACTGTGACGCAACACATCATGATCCTAGTGAATGAATACACCAAACATATCAATACCTGGATCCCAACTCATCACACTATTGCGTCCAGCAGATACGAAAGGATAGCCGTATTTCCAAGGGCCATCAACACCAACCAACTTCCCAACTTTGAGTGATCTCCCATGGATGTGCAAAACTCCCATCATGGGTACATGAAAAAGCATATCAGCCCATCCTAGGTTGCTGATGTAGGTCAGAACAGCACCCCCAAAATCTGAAAATCAGACTTATGATGACGCAAGAAATGCCTCTAATGACGTATGATGATAGAGCCTCATCGTTAGGCCAACCTCCAATGTTAAAGAGGTGATCCATAACTCCCCAAGTCACCCAAACAACTGCTGTCCACCAAGTACTCACAGGGAAATCCGTGTGTAACATTGTAGAACAGTCACCATTCATCAAATTGTGAAGTAGAGACATGAGTTAGGGCTGGAATATCAATGTCCTCATCCCCATATTCATACCATGCGCCATAGTCCAACTGAAACACAAACATTTGCAACTCAAAGGCAAGTTTCATGACAGTATCCTCATACCTAGGATCATGGATCAACTGAAACTTCATTCCTCCAAGTGTGTGTCAATCAAAAGCAAAAGCATCCATGGTGTGTGCCAGAAGTCCCGAAAGTAGGACAGCCACATGCTTCACCAAAGAATCATGAGTGTGATCACAAAGAGACTTCTCAAGCTCTCCATGAATGACCAAGGACTCAACCAAATCTGAGTGGTCCATCATGCCATCCAAGAGTATGTTTTGAGCCTTCAAGTGTCCCTCCAAAAGAGGTGACACCAATCCCTCATAAAGCAAGTTATGTGAACAAACCAAAATTTTTGAATCATACCTCAAATCTGATTGCTCCACCCGCTTGGCCACCCTACAAGGCTCATTCCTCATATGCCACATGCCTTGAATCTTCTTTGCCTCTGTCATGACCTTTTGTACTAACTTGGTCCTCTTGTGTCTTGGACACACAAATAAGACCCCATGTTCGTCTGCCAAATGAGTGCCAACAATAGTAGAAGACTTTTTACTATTATCCTCGTGAGTAGGAACTACCAACTCAAGACTAAGCAAAACCCAAAGACTGCTGTTCTGATTTTCTGATTTGGAACAGCTATCATACCTTTCCATAGTGTCTCCAGTCACCTCAAACTTCTCCTTCCCCATTGCTTCATGCTCTTTAACGAGTGTCGGTCCAATATGAGTTTCTCCATGAGAGCTGTGAGCCTTAAGGTTGATCCTCTTGGCTGTCATAATATAATAACATGAAGATAAGGGACTGCTATCATACATCAGAAAATCAACCCTTACCCTGTGCTCTAGTGTGATGTCTTTCCCTATCTCAGTCATCTCTCCTTCCATGAGGAAATCGTTATCAACAAGTGCTGGTCCAAGAGACGTCTCCAAGTACAAATCATGTGTCACAAACTCAGTCCCATGGCCACAAAAGATGTCTTCATCATAGAGTCCCTCAAGACCTTCTTCCATGTCTCCATTCTTTCCCTTCCTTTTGTTGCCATGTTTTTCATTGGATGTAGTTGCCATAGAAGTTTGAAATTCCACTAGGTGTGATGAAGAGTGTGCCAAGCTCAACTCTCGACAAGGCTCATCCATATGCTCTTCCAATTTTCGAAGGGCCCTTTGAGTGCTCACCAAGGAATCCATAGTGCTTTCCACTTCATCTTCCTTTCGTCTCAAGGCATCAACATAAGTCGTGTCAAGTGTGAGGAGATGATCCCTATCCGCAACTGTAGGTGGTTTGACTTCACTACCACCAACGCCTCTTGGAGTTTGTGAAAATCGTCAAGAGATATACCTCCTTCAAGTCCTTCATGTCCACTTAGAGCCTTCCAACACAAGTCTGCCATAATCTTATGAATATCATCAAAATGAGTTAGGGCTGCCATTATCTGACTATCATTCACCCTCAATTGCCTTTCCAAGGTGTGTGACTTGAAACCAAAAATCTTCATGCAACACTTCTGATTTGTCTTCAACATCATCTTCATAAATCTCATCAGACGTTGCTGATTTGACACATCCCGTGACACCATGCCCTTCTTCCTTGTGGTCATTATGAAGACACATGTACTCCTCATTGGATGATTTAAGGAGTGGATCCTCATCCAGCTGAAAACATGTGAGGACAACTTCATCCTCTTTAGATGTTGCATTCTCTACACTAACTCTCAACATCATTGGTCCATCCTTGCATGTGAGTCCCAAACTATCCATGACAAACCAAACACTGTCACATTGCAGGATCTTCTTCCTAGGCCATCCCTTAGTCTTAATGATTAGCTCTTCATCAAGATGTCTCTCATACAACTCTAATAGATAGTTATCAAAAGTGATCATGTGCATGAAACAAGGACTATTGTACTCATTAGGGAATGACATACCTTGTATATAGCTTTGTCCAATGAACAACCTCTTGTGCATACCCTCATAACAGAAATCCTGTTCACCCATAGGCTGATCAATGACAACTGATTTACCACTTTTCACAATGGCATAACTCTTATCACACTTTTCCAAATATGCTGATCATCATCATAAGGTTTAATTCCTTCCATACCCTATATACCCGAGAAGGGGGTGGGTGTCTCTTGGCCATCATCAACAATCATTGGCGCATTGTCAACACCCACTCCTGGCATGTCTTCACCACTGTTTGGTTCCTGATTTGATTGTTCTTCCCCATCTTGAGTAACAAATGGGGGCATGATTTCCAACAAAGGAGTGCGTCGTTCTTTTGTTATTCGCCTCAAATTTGCAAAAGGAGGAAAAAGTGTTTCCTCTTGTATATCTTCATTTCTTCTTCTCTTGTAGTACTTGTCAAAAGACTCTATGGCCTTGATAGCCTCAGGTTCATCTAAGTAATCATCAAAGATTCTTATAATCTCCTCATCCATGGGGTATATACTATAGACATTCTTGTCACTCTTGAATATTCTTGGAATGTAAGAAGATCCTTATGCTTTCGATACCTTTCATACCAACTAGCAATTTTGGAGACTGCAATTTCATTGACCTCCTCCTCACTCATTTGCACAAGCGAACCCATAGGTTGGCAGGATTGATGCTCTGATACCACTGTAAGATGCCCAAACGCAGATCACACACAACATCAATAAACTGGATGGCAATTACTGTCTTCACATAGTGATAATAGGTGTATAACAAGTCAGTTTCATTCAAACCTGATTGATCACCAAATCACAAGTTTTATAAGTGCAGCCGAGAGTGGTAACTGCTACCATTGAGAGATACCGCACTTACTACGAGACAGCGATGGACTTCCTTTTACGCTTAGTTCAGAACTTAATAGCAAAATCATAATAATACAAAATACTTCTGATTTCAGATGGAACAAATAAAGACTCCTGGTACAAATATATGCACAATGTCAAACAATAACATTGAGTATTATTGATCTCAAATTGTTCTTACACAGCAAAATAGATATCACCAAAATAATGATCGACAGTGATTACAATGGGCTTGCATAGATGCGATGATATCGATGCTCAAAATAGGATCGACTATGCTATGGTGAACGGTAGATTTGGTAACAACTTGAATGTTGTTATCAAATGAGGATCTTGATCTAGCTTCAATGGATCGGCGTGAGATTGAGCGATGAATGACTCCTTTTACAGTGGCGCTAGGTCGCTCGTTGGCTTCCTGCTCGATCCCCGTGTGAACTCCTCTCGTAGCCTAGAATGATGAATGTGACAGAGTGCTAGTGGTGTATGGTAATGCTGATTGCGTCTTGTAGATAGTAGTGAGGGATGATGCAGAGTGTCTTCCACTATAGATCGTGATGTGAATGAACTTCGACATTGTTTCCGCCTAAGGTCATTCTCGTGCTGGAGATTGCGACGACTGTTGTGTGTTTGTCGATGTGAATTTTGGAGCGGAAATTCTTGGTAGCCCCTTGCAGAACTTAGTACCTCTTGTTGGTCTTCACGTGACTCCCACAGTGATGGTGAGTGGTGCTTGTGGTTGTTAGAATATTATATTATGATATTGTATAATGGTCAATCTTATCAACAGTAGTTGGTAGGTAGCTGGTAGGTAGACATTTAATGTCTACAGTAAATCTACCTCCTCTATATATTGTAATCATCTCCTTTGTTAATTCAAGCAATTTCTAGCCCAAAATTGTTTCATGGTATTAGAGCCGTAAGGAGAAAACCCTAAAAAATTTGTGCCTGTTTGCAGCTGTAATTCAAATTTTTTTCTGTGCGAGGGTTTTTGAAAAATCGTGTTAGGGTTTCCGTGGGCTTTCTGCAGTTTTTTCGTGGCTAAAATTCGTGGTTCTCTTCTGGTCTGTAATTCGCGTATTTTTTGCGTGAGATTTTTTTTTTTTCCATTTTCCACGACTTTTTTGGTTCTCTTCTTGTCTGGTCGCGAGTTTTCTGCTTCTTTTACACAGAAAATTGCATCATTTTTTTCTGTGTTTTGGGTGCGATATTTGAAGATGCGATTTTCTTGTGTTCTTCCCTGCACCCGCGCGCGACCTCCTGGTGTTTTTCGCGTTTTTTTAAGGATGCGTTTTGTCTGCCTTTCATCGCTTTTCTCTCTTCTGGAGACGTATTTTTCCTGCACATCTGGGCGCGCGATGTCTTCCTTTTTGGACGTGGTTTCTAGCTCTTCCTGGTCGCGAATTTCCTCTGTTTCTGGTCGCGTTTTTGACCAGTACCTGCGTGCAATTTGCAGTGTTTTTTTGGCTGCATTTTTTCCTTGCATTTGGTGGTGTTTCTTGAGCATTTTTCTACAATTTTTTGGGTCTCTAATGGCGGCCAAGGTTCTGCGATTTTCGGCTAGGGTTTTGAACCCTCAGATAAAGTCAAAAAATTATTTTGCTTGCAAATTCCTTCTGGGTTTTTCAAGATCTCAACTGGGTTGCTTTCAGATTTTTCTGGGTACCTTGTTTTCTGTGCCTCGAAATTTGTGCCACTTTCAAGTCAATTTTTTTTTTCTGACTACAGATTCTTGGTGGGTTTTCCGGGATCTCAAATGGGTTGTCATCCGATTTTTTTGGGTGCTTCATTTTCTGTGCCTCGATTTCTGTGCAGATCTGTTCTAGCGGCTAGGGTTCCAAACCCTTTGTTTTTCAGCTGATAATCGATGGCTACCTGTTTCTGGGCTTCTGTAATTCGCAGTGTTGCGTGAGATTCCTTTGTTGGGTTTTTTAAATATTTTTTCCCTTATTAAAAAAAAAAATCTGGCTTATGGGTTTTAATATTTTTTCCCTTAAAAAAAACTCTGTGTGGGTTTTCATAATTTTTTCCCTTAAAAAATTCTTGAAGGGTTTATAATTTTCTCCTCAAAAATTAAGGGTCAGTCCCTGTTTACCCTAGTCAGGGTTTCTGTTGTACGGAAGGGCTCTCTGGTCTTTGGTTTTTATCGTTTTTTCCCGAAAAAATGATGATTTGTAATCTTGGGTTTGTTGCAGTCTGTTTTGGTCGCACCTCAAGTTGTTGGGGCAAACATCTGCACAACTAGCTTCTTGCAGTCTGTTCTTGGGCGTCATGCTCCTCTGCAAAAGTTTCGACGGTTTGCCGATTTATCCTCAAAATTGTGGTTGTTCTCGGTGTGTCTCTAGTGATAGGGAGGAACAACTCTGTTATCGAACATCAGGTTGGACGTTTTTTGGTCTGAAGTTCTGCAGTTTCTGGGAGGGTCAGTGGCAGACTCTTGTCTCTTGTTGCAGAGCTTTCTAAAGAAGGGGCAAGCTTCTCTAGTTTTTTGGTACTCTTGGTCATCAACATTCTGTAGATCCAGGGAGGGTCTCCGTAGTGTTATGACCTAATTCACACCTCGCCCCATTGCAAATGGGGACCCTTGTTGTTTGCCTTTTAGGGTTTTGCTTTCGCGTGCCTCATTTTGTCTGCTCTCCGCCTGGGGGTTTTGAGTCTGAATTTTGAACGGTCACCCGAGACGAGTAATTGAGTTTCAGCCTGGATCACTGTATAAACGTCGCCATCACGCTTAGAAGGCCTGGGAGACGAAGATCGACTATCGTTTCAGTCAAATCCGACACCTCCAAGTTTTTAGGGTTTCTCACCCCGGGCCCCCTATTTTTTAGGACCTACTTTTTTGGCACTTTTGGGCAATTCTGGGATCCCTATTTTTAGGGTCTATTTTTGGAAAGTTTCTATTTTTGGAAAATTTCTATTTTTAGAAAGTTTCTATATTTAGAAAGGTCATGAGTTTCAAAAATCCACTCAGAAGTTCGAAAAGAGCAACGAAACTCTCAGAAAATCAATTCGAATTTTTTCTTGAAATTTTGGTAAAATTCTGGAAAATCACAGAAAAGGTTCAAAAATTTGGAAAATTTCCTCGAAAATGGTGAGAAATTTTGGAAAATCACAGAGAAATCTGTTGAAAAGCACAGAAAATGGTGAATAAGATGATGAATCCATCAACAAATTGGTGAAAAAATCAGGAAATTCATCAAGAAATCTGAACAATCCATGAAAAATCTGAGAAACTCATGATAAATCTGAACATTCGTTCATGGAGAAGACTGAACTTTGTGAAAAATTTGCCTAAGTAAGGAGTTTACCAGCATGGAGAATGGAGAAAATAAGTCAAGAAAGCTTCAGCCAAGCAATGAAGATGGCTTGAAATCAATGAAGTCCGCCCATGGAAAAGAAGAAATTGTCTAAGATAATGGAGGAATGGCTAACCAGAAGCCAAGGTCCGCCCATGTCAAAGCATCAAATGGCAAAGCAAACTATGAAGTCCGCCCTTGTGTGGCTGGGTAAAGATTGAAAATGGCAAACAAATGTATAAAGTCCGCCCAGCAACATGGGGTAAATGGCAAGCCAACTAGTAAAGTCCGCCTATGTCCATATGTTGAATGGCATGTAGATGAGCAAAGTCCGCCCTTGTGTGGCCTAACATGAGCTGAAGTCCGCCCTCCAAAGTGGCATCAAAATGCATTAAGTCCGCCCTCAACAAAAGCTCCAATGGCCTGACAAAAGACAAAGTCCGCCCTCCAAAACAATGATGATGGCAAGACAAGTGGTGAAGTCCGCCCACTAAATGGCAAGGAAAAGATCAAAGTCCGCCCTTGTAAGTGGCTTGAAGATAGACAAAGTCCGCCCAACAAGCAATGAAATGGCAAGAGATAGACTCAAGTCCGCCCATGTTCAAATCCTAAGTGGCAAGCCAATTGACCAAGTCCGCTCCAAGTCAAAAGGTGAAATGGCCTAAACATAGCTAAAGTCCACCCCAAGGCAAGAGATGAAAAGTCTAAGGCATAGTCAAGGCAAAAAAAAATAAAAAAATTGAATGTCAAAGAAATGAAGCAAGTCTGCCATGTTTAGGAAAGTGAATTTTTTTTTTTTTTTTTTGCCTAAGTATAAACCTTTGGAAAATTAAAAATACATGTTTGACACTTTAAGAATTTCGCCATGCTTGAAAAAGAAGAAAAATATGCCTAAGTCCAAGTATCAAAGTGACTAGAAAAAATTTTCGCCACGGCTAGATAAATTTTGGAGAAGGCAAGAAAATTTTACGAGAGACTTTGGACGATTAAAATTTACGGCGAAATATTTTGGACGATTTAGACTTTTGGCAAAATAATCTTGGACGATTTAAATTTATGGCTAAATAAAGTTGGGTGTGGCTAGATAAATCATGCCAAGATGAAATAAATCTTGCCAATAATTTTGGACGACTAGATAAATCTTGGACGATTTAAATTTATGGCCAAATAAAATTGGACATGGCGAAGTAAATTTTGGAAAAATAAAGAAATTCATGGCCAAATAAATTGGACGATAGAGATCATGGCAAGAAAATTGGACAAAATGAAAATTCGCCTAAGGCATTGGCAAGAAAATTTCGAAAATCAAATGGCCAAAGAAAAAAAATAATTCGCCATAAAACGAATGGGTTGGAATTGACACATGGAATAATTACTTTGATTATTTTAATTATTCATTTTTCGAACCCAAAAGGATAAGTCTTAAAAAATTCGAAGTTGGAAAGAAAGACAAAGAGCTTTGTTAAACTGATGATGAAATTGGAAACTTTCCCGGACAAGAACATTGAAGATAGAACTTGCCACCCGGAAGCAAAGTGAAAGATGAGTTCAAACTCAATTCGAAGGAAACAATGCAAATTTGCTAAAAAGATCAATTTTTTCACCTCTATAAGTGATTTCACTTCTCATTTGCACAATCATTCGATTTTTTTGAGAGGAAGAGTTGTGAGAAGAAACTTGTCTAAGGCAAAAAGGTTGAGGAAATTTGCAGCAAAGTGAAGGAAATATTTTTTTATCAGCTTGCATCGTGATTGTGATCGCTTCTCCAGAAGTCACAGGCAGATTTGCTTTGTCCACTTCATTTTAGCATAAGACTTCATCGTTTATTTTTCCTTCCAGCTTGATTTTTCACGAAGTTTAATTGATAACTAGCTGGAATGTCCTTCGAGGTAATTTAAATTTCGAACTCTGATTATTTTCTCTACGTTTTCTTGCAGATCTATTTTTGAAGCAGTGAAGATGAAGTTTGCCAGCAAAGGTGTGCAAACACAGTCGAAAATCAAGTCCAAGTGGGAGCATGTTGTGGACACCGATCTTGGCCACGTTGATCTCGAAGACTTCAGGAAAAGAATGTACGGGACTGATGGACGTCTACCTACACCGATTTCCATGAGGATGATGCGCAATGGAATTGTCCATGCCGCTGGATTTCCACCAGCTAAAGAATGTCCGGAACTGATGGTAGAATGCGCACTACACTACAATGCACGAGACAGACAGTAGAAGCTCCTGACGGAAGAGTCCTTGCCTACTTGTCCGAGCCAGCAATCCAAGAAACTTTTGGCATTCCAGTGTACAATCGAACATCCTACCGCACCAAGGAAGATGCACTCAAGCTTTATCAGAGCCAGCAAGATCTCTGTGCATCCAACATAAACAAGAATTGGTTACTAAAACCCAAGCCTACTGTAGGCAAGATGCCAAAGAAATTGATCAAAACTCATTTCAAAGAGGAATATGGCGACATTGTTTTACTACTAAACAAAATAGTAGGCAGTTCCCATGGTGCACCTTTTGAAAGTTGGATGTACTACTTTATTGATGAAATAATCACTGGAGTCAAGATGTTCAATTGGTCCAGAATGATTAGTGATAGCCTGCACGAGCAGTTAGTTAACTTTGAGGAGACCAAAACTTTTCACATGAGCTCATACATCGTATATTCACTTGCAAGATATTACAAGTATCCTGGCTTGACCTGCAAAGGCGTGGTTGGCAATGGCCAAGGGCAATTCAAAGCCTACGATTGTTATCCGCAGCTGCAATTGAAAGAGAAGTCTCATTTCCGACGAGCCCATGACGCCTTCTTGATGTACATCACCCGGCTTCTTCAAGGCGGAACGCACCAAAGACTTTCACATGAGGCCAAGAGCTTAATCAGTCGGTATGGATTCTGGTTCATTCAGTATCCTAAGTTTACCTACATCAGAATCCAAGGATTTTCAGGAAATCCTTACAGACTTCCCATCTATCCGACCAACAAGATGGTATTGCTGGAAGTGCTGAGGCAGTTAGAGACGTATCAGAATATTCAAAGACCAAAGCAGAAAGCAGCTGTCACCTTTCCTTTTTTCATCGGCAATATGGAGGAGTCATGTCCGACGGCACAAGCAGCAGAGGTTGCTCGACTGGAAATTCAACAATATCCATTCATGTCATACAAATCCAGGAACAATTTTGATCCGCTCCATCACATTAGAACTGTGGACGGAGAAAGGTACAAGCATCGAGTTGACTTAGAGGACTTCTGGGCCAATGCAGTAGATGAATATGACGTAAGAAGGTTATGGTCAAGGTTGCCATTGAGCATGATAAGGGCAACATAGCTCTTCAAAATACCCGATCAACTTCAAGATGATGGAATATACGTGCAGCCAGGCTTCAATGAGAGCGAGCCACTCCCTCCCATAAGATGGTTCAAGCCTGAGATGGGTGACCTGGCGACACTCATGCGGCCCGTTTTCAAGTACTCTTAGTGGTGGATAGATCGGCAGGTAGAAGTCCTAAGACAAAGAAATGTGCAATCCACCTACGAATTAATGGGTGATACAGAGTCCTGTTCTTCAAATGCCGGTGCATCTCGTGGAGATGGACCAACAGATGCTACCAACTCAAGAAAGAGGAAAGAAGTTGATAAATTTACAAGACAAGACAAGGATAAAGTGATAGATGAAGGGCCTTCTCGAAAGAAGCACAAGTCTAAACCTCTTTAGTTGGCCACTTCCAAAAACATAGAAGAAATGCTCGCCATGGATAGAGAATCTTTGGAAAATGCTAGGATCCCTTCTCCTGTCAGAAATGTGGAGCCAATACAAGTAGAAGATGATGATCAACCTTCTCCAGCAAGCACAAAAATCCTAGAATCAGATAATGATACAGATATTATGGATGGAGAATTCGAGGAAGGAATGATTTCCGCCCTCAAAGGAATCCAAGATGACCCATCTGTCCAGGAAATCCAAGGTATGCAATTGGTCCAAGAAGTTCAAAGTATGCCGGAGATTCAGGAAGAGAAGGAAGTACAGGATATATAGGACGTCCAAGATCAACAGGAGGACGGAACCAAGCAGCCAACAATCCCAGAGTGGCTGAAAGAGAGATTGAAAAGAAAAGCGCCAGTAGAGGTTCCTGAGGAGGACAATGACAGATTTTCTGGCAAGATTAGAACAAGTCGCCCCAAGGAAGAAGGCCAAGAAATTCTCTACCATCCAGAGAGATGAGGTCGGCAACCGCATAGTACAAATTGCAATACCTACAGCCGACAAGTTCCAAGATGAGATTGCCCCTGATGAATATGCTATCACGACCATCGACATGGGTCCGGCAACAAAAGGGCAAGAGGTCGAGGACTTGGACAATTCCGTGGCTACAATCAAGTCCAGGTTAGAAAAAGAAGTTGCCAAGAAAAAAGAGTATAAGAAAGAAATTCAGCGCCTAAAAGATTACATCCAACATTTGACCAAGCCACTAAATGAAGGGGACCAAGCAGCGCTTCCACCTCCAAATTCTTCACAAGAACCAGGGGAAAATTTTGAAGAAGAGCTGACTACGGCAAGAGAGGCTAAGGATTGGATGGCTGGAAGGAAAGAAGAGGCGTTGGCATTTGCAGAAAAGTTGGCACAAATAAATGAGCAAGCTTCCTTTGTGCTATCATGAGTTGCAGATCTGGCGGAATCATGGAGTAGTCTCGAAGATATTCAAAGCAGGATCATCCCATGTATTCGGGAATTGAAGGGCATCTCGAAGCAAAGATTGATTGAAGACAAGGTTATTGAAGCTGGAGCGGCATATGATTTTAATGGATGGTATTATGCTTTGATCTCAAGAAGAGGAGTTCTCGAAAAAGTGAAGCAAGATGGTGGCAGAGTTGAAGAACAAGCAAAGGAAGTTCAGAGTAAAATTTATAAAATGGCTGCAGCTATACTCGACAAGGATGTTGTCCGAAAGAAACACTTGCGGCCAAAGAATTTAAAAGAACAAGTGCAGAAAATTTTCTCCACCGCCGGGCCAATAATGAAAGAAAGCTTCACCAAAGTATTCGACTTCATGGCTGTCAGGAATTCTTTCTTGCTGCAGGAACTAGAATGGGCGACTATTTTTGTAGAGTGTGCCGAGAGCTTGGATTTGCTGGAGTACAATGTCAACGTGCTGCCCGACATTGCCATGGAAGAGGTTGGCTTGATCGTGTCCAGATTCGCCGAACGTGAGGCCGCACAAGTGGATAAGGATGCCACTCCAGTTGTCTAAAGTTCTCTACAGTTAACTGATTGAGGTTTTAGAAACCCTAATTAGGGTTTAGTTCTGTCTAATCTGGGCCATTGATCCTGAATCAATCTCGGCCGTTCATTGTAATTCTGAAAAACTATATAAACCCCCCCCTCACTCTCTCATTTTCATTAGATAGAGGGGATTAGATATTCATTAGAGATTGGAGATTAAGAAGTTAGAGCAGATTTGAGATAGTTAGATTGTAGAAATAAAGAGAGAGTTTTATGAGATTGTTGTGAAAACACTACTTTGATAATAAAGTTCAAATGCATGAGGTGCCTTGAATACTTGATTGTCGAATAGTTGCATGGTCGCATATTTTCTTTCTCGCTTAGTAAATTTGAATTATGATGTATGTTAGAAGAATGATAGATTGATAACGGAGATTGATGAAATCAAGCTCATACTTTCTTTGAGTGGATGATTTCACTCAATGTGCAAAGTTAGACTGAGCTTTATCGTGGATGCTTAACTTCTGTTTGAATAATTGTTGTTCGATTTGATGGTAATTATTCATTACGTGAAAATCACAAGTACATTCCTAGAAGATTGCACTTGCTTTGCGTAGTTGTCGTTTAACGTGGCGAAACAGAGTATTGTTTATTTGGTTTCATTTAGTCCTCGTCTTCTCTTGATTTCTTAGGAATAGCATAGGATCTCTAAAACCCTTAATCTTTTTTTCATTTTTTTTAAAAAATCAAAAAACCCAAAATGATACTGCATGTATGTCTCCGCTTTTCCGAATAACTTGCAAAATCTTAATTGTGCCCACAGCAAATCACATCCATACCACAGAGCCTATCCGCATTCATCTTAAACATTGGAATTACCCTATGACCTTACTTGCAATCTTAGCATAGGAGGTAGTTTTTCAAGAGAGAATAGAGCGTCTGTGACACTTTGTTCTAAAATGTTTGTTGTGTCATAAAACACGCACCAACACGTAGTAGCAGAGTGTTCTGAAGAATTTGTGACCAATCGACCTGCAGAGTGTTTTCTGTAGGCTAGTTAGTCGATTGACCATTAAGGGAGGGTGTTAGAATATTATTTTCTGATATTGTATAATGGTCAATCTTATCAACAGTAGTTGGTAGGTAGCTGGTAGCTAGATATTTAATGTCTATAGTAACTTTACTTCTCTATATATTGTAATCAGTTCTTCCTGTTAATACAAGCAATTTCTAGCCCAAAATTGTTTCAGTGGTGTGATGTGACAATTGCCTCCTTCGTGAATTCCCTCAGCACAATGACCCTGCAAGGAGAGGATGTGTTATCAGATTGCAGCGATGGGGAGATTGGATTCACAATCTCCAGGAAAGGTTTGTGTCAATCGATCACACAAAGGTTTCCGTCTTTCCTAGATCAATAAACTATTCATCCAATCCATGATGCCTCCTCAAACATCTGAAACCAATATAAATATACTTCTATGAATGCCTTCCCAAATGAGTTGGATAGGTCCAATATTAATAAATTTAAATGTTATTATTTAATAATTTAAATTTATATTATTATTTAAACTGTATTTAAAATTCGAACTTAGTGTTTACAAAGACTATTTGCCATCACCCTTCAAATTTAGATCCTCGTTAAAACGGGGACATGACAATATAACCCAGATTGTTGGGAGAGTTAAAAGCAGTGGTCCATGGGAATGCACCCTTGGGGGCCCAACTGACACCTTGGATGTCTGGGAAACTTAGGCACTTGGAGAGGACGTACTACTCTTTTTTTTAGAACTGGACAGCCTGCTCTATTTAGTGCTTAAAAATGTAATTAGTAAATTTTCAAGAAAAAAATGCGAAAGCCCTGTTAAAAGCTGGAGGGGTGGGGTAGGAGGCGGATTGCCATTGCAAATTCAGCACATTAGGTTTATTTTTTAAAATTTCATCTACTTTTAATTTGTAAGTTATTTTAATAGCCATAACCCTGCCATCCCCGAAAATTTGTCAAAACTTTTCCAATCCTTGAAACTGCATATCCCATTCTGGAAACTTGCAGAAACATTGGTTAAAAGCCCAAAAATAAGATTAAAGTTCTGGATGGTGATTATCTAAAAGCTAGTAATGTATACAAGAAGTATAGAAAGCAATGTGTTACTCAAGAATGCATCTTTGGTGTCTTTAGAATCTCATTTGATTACATTAAACCCTTATTAGATGACATAAATTCACAAAGAAACCTCATAACCTCACTAAACTTAACAGATTTGAAAATTACTTAGCTTGAAAGTTGGAGATCTGACATTCAAGCGACAATGTCTTAGATCAATTCTATGCTATAAATTTAGATGACCAAAGCAGACACTATGAAACAGCCGGAAATCTAGTATCACTCGATGCATTCAAATCAAATTAATAGCCAAGAACAAATCTGCACCATGAGAAACTGTTACCAAGTGAGAGTTTGACAGTTGTGTAGATGTCGGTGATAAAATCTGTACATCTATATGCATACAGTCAAGGGTTCATCTTATGGATAAAGTTCTTCGCACAAATGTGTTTTTGATTCTGTATAAATGTAAATTGACCAAATTTTTGTCCCATTTGAGTTTTATAGGAAAAGAAACCTATAGCAGAGTTATAGGATCTGTACAATGTAATAACCTTTTATACAGTTTGAAGAAGCTTGTTACATGAATGTTATTGTGTTCAAACACTTTATGAAGGATTTCCTTACATAGTTTTATGATTTTTTAAAAACTGTTTAGCTGATTGTAAACAGTAGACAGGAAATTGTAGAAAATAGAAAGTATTGTTAGCACAATAGCACAGTATATACAATTAGAAATAAATATCTGAAGTGGATATTCATTGGATGATATTGATTGTTCCACTATAATTGCTAATCTGGTTGAGTAGAGCTGGCAAATGAATGCCATTTTATATGTTTCTATAAACAAGGGTGGAATCTTCCTATCAAATGATTGTTGGATTGAGATTATTTGCAAAGCTTGTGTACATGAATAGCTTCTATTTTTTTTGAAATTAATGGATGAAATATTAATCTTTTTCCATTAAGGGGAATATCTATTGGCAACAATAAGCCCTAGATATTCCTAATCTTCCAATTATATCTGAACCGTTGGGAGTCTTGTTAACTTTTGATTGTTGTATTCTGTTGTACAGTTTGAAACTTAATAATCGTGCTAATTCATTAATACATTTTGAATGTCCTGCTAATTCAACAATACAATTCGGATGTTTCTTCAAAATGAATCTGGAGTGAAATGAACTATGGAAGTTAACTTCCTACGTACCCAAAACATCTACGGATTACAAACTAAAAGACAATGCCCATTCAGATAGGGCAAACCCTTCTCCCATTTATGTGGAGGTGACTGCATGGGCTCTATCATTCTTTGGTGGGAATGGCATATATAGTGATAGACCCCTCATTGGGTTGTAGAATTCCCCAGGTCGGCAGCATCACATGTAGGCCAGATGCGACCAATGTGTATGCACACACTAGGGGTGATGAAATTGTGGTGTGAACCCAGGGAGTTCCCTTAGTGGCTGGGGTAGTAATATGGACAAGTGTAAGAAACATGATGTAAGCATTGAGCTGAGTGGTCACCAACTAAAAGCATATTTTATTTTATTTTATTCTAAGAAATCTATTCTTTTCCTCTGAAGCTATAAATCAAACTCATTCGTTGATTCATGAGATGACATCTTTCATTTGTCTTCTTTTCCCAAGTTTTTTTTTCATAGTTTGTTTCTTGTGCTTGCTTTGCTTCTATCTGAACAAAAGATGATATTTCATGCCTCATGATAGCTCCTCTGGCTATTAGGGTTCACTATTTACAAACTCACCTGGTTTTTAGGGTCACATTTTTCATTTTGCGGTCTTTTCCCAAGTTTTTTTTTTCATAGTTTGTTTCTTGTGTTTGCTTTGCTTCTCTCTGAACAAAAGATGATATTTCATACCTCATGATAGCTCCTCTGCCTTTTAGGGTCACTATTTACAAACGTGTTCCTTCTCAATTTATTTTTTCTTTCCATGCCAAAATATGGTGTGAAGAATAATTATATACTGCAAGTATGGAGTAACAAATTACTATATTTTCGCTTTCTGATTGATTTCTTACTGCAGGTCAACTTTTAATCAAAAGCCTTTATCGAGTGAAAAAAATAAGTAATTATGGAGTTGGTTTATTTCTAGGGAACATCGAGGTGTTTCTCAACTTGTTTCTCTCTCAAACATACGCTGTGTATGGTTGATGTACTTCAAGCATGCCTTAATTATGATGTCCATAATTATTCACGATTTTAACTGCGGTGCCATCATGTACCAGTCCAATTGTCATTGATTTTTGGCAATTTTGAACACGAGAATATATCTTTGTTTAATGGCTCTAGTAAAGTATTTTTACTATTTCTAAAATGACTTTGTTGCTTGGAGGGTCAGTTTTGCATAGATGGACAAATAAATATGGTTCTTATGGAAAATTGTTGAAGTTACAAATGTAATATTTTCACTAGCCTGGTGCAATACAAGGATGTCAAGTTTTTGTAAATTTTCTATGTCAAGAATATTTTGTGATAATATCTCAATTTTGTAATCTAGAACATGTGTAATGGCCGCATTAAGGGGTGTGTGCATATATGTTATAAGCATTTTCTACTTTTTATTTTTATTTTGTTTTTAATGCTTCTCCTAAGTCATGATTTAAACATAACACATATTTGTGTCTTGTAGAGTTACTCAAGGCTTGTATCCATTCTACGAAGTGCCTTTTAGCAACAATTTACACTCTTGACTTTTTTTTCTTTTCTATGGTCTTTTAAACCAACAAATTTATAGATCAATAATCCTTTTTCTTTATTAGAATACATCTTTGATTCTATAGATTAATTATAAATCTCACTTGCAATTTGATGTGAGTGAAATTAAATCTCCATCAGCCATGCTTTTTAAAAACAACTATGCATAAATGATCAAAACTTGTTTTGATTTGATTTATATGTAGATATATACCTTAATTAGACACAATATACTATTGGAAAATGCGACCAGTATTTTCACTTGGAATAAAATGTGGTCATAAAAGTGTAGATATTCACCTAAGTTAGATTATAAAGATGGTGTTGTGAAAGTAAATAGTTTATATCGAATACCTTGTTTATAGAACCTTCATGTGCATGGAAAAACTGTTTTGTCCAAAAAAAAGGAAAAGGTAACTTTAGACAAAGTAAGAAGTGTAAATTATGTGATGCCTATTGACATTGTAAAATTGTAATTATTTTAAATGAAAAAAATTGTATATTTTAGGAAACTAATCAAGTAAAATCTATTTTAAATTTTTATATAATCGTATCAAAAATTTCAAAATTAATAGTTTTTAAAAATAATATAAAAAGTATCTTAAATTTGTAAAAGTGAAGTTATTTTATTTATGGGAAGGAAATTGATCAAATAATGTTTGCAATTGAATTTTAATGTTTAATTATGTGCAATTTTTTTCAAAATAGATGTCAACTTAACCCTAGCAAGATTGAACATTTTTTAAACATGTCAAAAATTACATGCATGAAAGCAAACATGAATAACATGGACATTACATTGATTTGAAAAGAGTTGCTTAATAGTTTTAATCAAAGTTTTTTTCTTCTTCTGAAAAACAGTAAAAAATTGGGAACATTTATATCATACAACAAATTGAATATTCATTTGATTCCTAATTCAAAATACTACATTTCATTGACTTAAATTATTCTCAAATTATAAGCATTTTGAAAGTTACATGAAATGTTGGAATTTTAGAAATAAAGAGTTGAAAGAATTTATAGTGATGCAACTTTGTATGTGAATAAAATGATTTACAATGAGGCTAGTATGTGCCACATGATTAATATGTGTTAGGGCTAACTCAATACTATAATATACTAACCAACCTTTTTGGCTAATGAGATTTATGTGAGCCTAGGTAAGGCTTTCTTTGCTTGTAAAAGATTCTAGTTCCAATTTTAGATGATACCAAATATTATTTGGGAAATACTCCAAATTGAGAGTTCCTCATATGATCTTGTGTAAATGTGTATACAATAGGAGGATGTTTAGACTAGAACAAATTAGGAAAATGGTTGATACAAGCAAAGGGCACACTAATAGATTTAGTGGATACTTTGGCTTAATCAATACTATTTTTGAAGATGACACATGTTAAAGAAAAATCATTAGAAGTACTTACCATATATAAGCTATCAATTTTTTTTTGTCAATATGAATACTTAGACAAGAGAGAAGAAGAAAGAAGCATAATAGTGTTTATTGTAATTCCTTTGCCCCACCAAGTTCTCTAAGAAAAACAAAGTGGTTTTCATGTAAGATGTATCCAAATGTAAATCTCTAAAATAAAGAAAAAAGGAAAAATTGATAAAGGTGCATGAGGCGTTGGGTTTGTGAAACAACAAATTGCCTAGGCTCTTAAGGTAGTCAAGTATATTAAGCATTAAAGTGCATAGGGTTGGGGCAAAGCTTAAAATATTAGAAGATACAAGGGGAATGGAACAATATGATGAAGGAAAAGAGTGGTATATGTGGAAGGCTATATGAATGTTGGTTCTTCCTCTTCCAAGTCTAATGAAGCTAAAGCTATTAAGGACAAAAAGGTAGCCTCCACTAGCACAAAAAGAAATATGTAATTTGGGACCGTTGTGGTAAGAATGGTTATGGAGAATCATCTTATTGGAAACTTCATCTAGAAAAGAACCCACATAATAAAAAGTAAGAAGGATGCTAATATTTCACTTGAAAGTGGTAATGCACTTGGGACATGGTATTATGGTGTATTAGGTAGTATTAAATAAATGTGGCAGTGATAAATAAAGGTGTGGGCACATATTCTTTGTAAGTCATCCCACTAGTTGGAATAAAGAATTTAGCCCACATGCATGTACAAATAGTTGTCTTAGGAAGAATATATAGATTGTAAGGACTTCCCAAGTAGAAAGCATCTTGGAGATTACTATTGGAGTGTGTGCTTTGTTAAGAGGATTGCCTCCTTGAAGATTGGGAGGTTTGTCCCCTTGGAATGGTTATTGTTCGATGTTGCACTACTTTAAGGGTTTGATCAATTTTGAATATATTGCATATATCTATATTTTCTATTGAGTTTCTTAACATTTGGTCTCATAACTCTTTGTAGGGAAAAGTGGGAGAATTTTTTTGTTGATTTGTTTTAATTTGGGCCAAATTTATTATAAATAGTCATATGTCTTCAAAACATACAATGGAGTCATTCGAAGGAGGATGCCAAGAGCTTTCCAAAAAGAGGCCACATTAAATAATTATATTCAATATCAAGAGAAATTTGGCGATTTAAAGTTGACCTCGTGATTAAGATTTTTCAAAATATTTTGAAGTGTGATTTGTCAAAAAAATTATATCTTGCAAAGTAGGTAAGGAATTCATGTTCTAGTTTTTGTAAGTGGATAGAAATATTTAATATAATTTTTTACATTATTTTATTTTTAGATTTGTGGAAGAAAATATGGTTTCTTGATTTTTTTTCAAACCCTTGTTTCATGGAAATTCCTAAGTGTGATTTAGATAAAATTTTGGAATTAATGAAGGTAGTTGTGGAAGAAACAAATGAACTCAAGTATAGTTTTCATAAAGTTAAGGGTGTTTTGGTTAAATCTTATCTTGATTCATATGTGAAAGAAGAATATGAAAATGAAATAGATGCACAGATATAATTGGAGAATAACTGCATAGAGTGGTATGCTGATTTCTTTTAGTTGGATGAAAATAATTTATTTGGGTTTCTCATTAAAGAATCTCCTCTACATGATGAGGAAAATCATTATTAGCTTAGGTTTGATGATTTCCCTCTCATTTATGGTAAATTCACAATGAAGGTGATGTCGAAGAAGATTTTGTTTTCGTAGATGATATTGATTTTTATCTTTCAATGGGTATTGTTGTTCAACATTTTTTTTTTCATCTCAACAAGCATTGGATAATTTTGATCACATATTTTTGAGATTCACATCTGAGCAAAGAAAAAGGAAGGAGTAGAAGAAGATACATAGATGAGCCTCAATTTGATCCTCACTTTAGGGACAATATCTTTTGTTTTTGATTAAGTAAGCATCATTTACAGGGTGTTGTACCCTTTATATGGAAATCCCTCAGGGCAAAAAATAAGCTAGTTTAAACCAAGAATGAACTAGGAAAAAATAGGAGCCACTAGGGCCTGACAGAACATAAATAGTCCACATACAAAAACAACTGACAGACAACTATCAAACAACATACGAGGACTAGACAACCCCAAAACTTGAGGGGACTAATTTGACTCCCTTCACCCTAGGTTGCGAAGTAGCAACAAATTTGGGGAATCCCTTCTTCCTTCTTCGCATAACAAACCAGGAAGACTCAAAATCGAAGTCCACTGAGCAAGGCGAGAGGAGTGGATCCTCAACAACTACATGGGCAATGAGCCACCCGACAACACAGAAGAGGAGACAAAAGCAACTGAAGGACTAGCAAAAGAATTTGATGAGGTTCGGGTAGGCTTTTCCAGAGCATTGACAATAGTTCAAGGCAATAATGGTTCCACGGAAGGGATAGTCGAAAGAGGACCCTGGCAAGACATAGAATCCCTGGAAGAATCAACAGGGTTTTCCTCCTTGGAGGAATCATTCGAAGAGGGAGAACCCATCGTGAGATGGTCCGTGAGAGCATCCTTCCACTAGGTAGCAGCGCCCTTGCGACGGGCATGAGGGAAACCAAAGGCCAAATGACCTATGGAGAAACACCTCCTACATTGAAAAGGGAGGCCCTCATAGTCCAAAAGTTGCTTCCAAGGTTTGTCCTCCACCAATAAGACTATATCACCATGGGGTGGTTTGGAGACGTCTAAATCAACTAAAATATGAGCCACCGTAGTATGCCCAAGATCCCAAGTCATAGATTCCACCTTCAAGAAAGCGTCCAATGGCGTTGCCAATAGCTTCATAACAAGAATCCTCCCAAAATTGGAGAGGGAGATTTGACAGTCAGACCCAAACTAGTCTGGTATTTAACGGATTCGTAAGAGGATTGAAAGAGTGAGACCAAGGCCTGATGGACAACGAATGAACACCCCACATCCACTCCCTGTCCAACACACAGTCACGCTCCATAGAGGAGGCGAAGGTAGCCAAGAAGAACCCCCTTGTGTTGGGATAGAGTTCAATCTGCCTAGAGACAATAGGCTTCTAGGAGACAAAAAACCCAATCACGAAGATTGGGAAGGGAGGGCCACAAGCCATTAAACCTACAGACCACACCTTGCTTCAAATAGTAATCCTCATTTTTAACAGCCTCAGGTCCACAAACCACAATAGGGGAAGCACGGGCATAGGCCAAAGGCCTAACCCTAGTTGGAGTAGGAATCCAAGCACCATCTTTAGAAACAACCTCAGAAAATGACTTCTGAGGGCAGCCTGAAATGACCCTACAACCAACAACAGGCGGCACCACAGAAGGTGTAGGGGGGGCAAAACCATCTAGACCGAACCCCTGCAAAGCCACACCTAGACGATCCCTTGTAGCATCCACATTCAAAATATTTTCCCATTGAATGCCGCTCCCACCCAACGACATGTTGAATGCACCTCTGACAATATCTTTTGTTATGTAATGTAAATGAGCTATTTTATTATAAAGCTCATATTTTGTCACATACTATGCAGTTGACTATTGTGCATTCCTTCCTATGTTTTGAGGGGGGATAAGTATAATTTATTTAGGGACATAACATTATGATTTATTAGGTAATATTTAAAAAATGTGGTAGTAATAAATAAAGGTGTGGGTGCATATGCTTTGTAACTCATCCCACTAGTTAGAATAAAGTATTTATACCACATGAATGAGCTAGTAGTAGTTGTCTTTAGGAAGACTATATACGATAATGATTTCCCAAATAGAAAGCATCTTAGAGATTATTCTTGGAGTGTAGACTCTATTGGGAGGATTGTCCCCTTGAAGTGGCATTAGGAGCTTGGCTCCTTTAAAGTTGCTATTATATGGTGTTTCCCTACCTTAAGAGTTTGGTCAATTTTTAATATATTGCATATCTCTATATTTTGTATTGAAGTTCTTAACAAAAAATGCAATAAAGGAGATTGAATACATTTTTGTACTCAGGGCCAAACCTAAATCCACTATTGAAAAGATTGGATTGACGGAAAGATAAGCATTGTTTAACATTAAGACCTATGCCAATTGTGTTAAAATTGAACTTTTGTCTGATTCATGCTAACTAACTAACTAGATTGCACAATGCTTGGTAGATGGAATTGGTTTGAAAAATTTTCAACACCCCAAGCACTATAGTTTGGGTTGGATTAAATAAGTTACACAAATACTAGTTGATAAGCAAGTAGATTGAGTTTTTCTATTGGATCTAAACTTGTTAATGAGACTGTAGTAGATCTATGGATATTTTTGGATGTCTTTAAAAGCCTCTACATGTATGATTGAAAGACAACACTATATAGGAGGGAAAAATTACCAAGGCATCAAGAATGGAAAATAATTCATGTTGTATTCTCTTAATAAAAATAAATAGTCTTCCAAGATCCACAATTTTAATGAGAAGGCGAGTGACAACACAAAAATTCTTTCTTTCAAGAAAACTAATGTTAAAATTTTTACTCCATGTTCAAACAAATCTTTATTGTATGATTAGAAAACTTGGAGGAAAAATTATCCTAAAATTTGGATTACAATATATTGTGGTGTAAGAGGATATGCCATTTGTCATTAGTTGAGGGTTCTTTGACCCTCATCCATTGAGTTTAAGATTTTAGAGACCAACATATCTCTAATTGGGGATTTGTGATCTATAAAGTCTTATTTTTTTCTCATTGGTGATTTCAGATAGAGGATGTATGCTATAAAATATTGACGGTGGTAAAGGATATCCAAGAGTAGGGTTTAGTGTGTTGGAAGATCTTAAAAACTATGTGTTGACTTTGGAAAAATTGCCAAATTATAGATGGTGAAAATGTAACCATTATGAAATTATTATCTATCATGGAAAGTTGGTTATGATCACAAAAAATCCATGACTGCCCCTTGATAGAAGTGGAAAACTTGAAAATGCTTCTTTGGCAAAGCTAATGAACTAGTCATATGCTTAGTTGTGTGAGTTTAGTGACGTTCCAAATCTTGAATTTTGTCATTTCTTCTTTGTGAATTATATTTTTGAAAACTACTTTTTTATTTGTAAGAAGGGCATTTTTAATTTTTTTAAAAAATATATATGTGAGTAGAAGTGGCAAAAATAGTTTTTTTTTTCAAATAATCATTTATTTTATAAATAATCAAATAATATGGAAATATGAACCTAATTGAATGCACCTAAGGTTTTTAAAACAATTCCTTAGCAATTTTCCTAATAGTCTTTCACTACTACAAATACTCTGTGGGACTTACCAACATCCCTAACTGCCAACTCAAAATCTACATAATCCCATCCACTAACCACCATAGATCCTTGAGGACAAGAATTAACATATTGACCTTGTTGGTTGCAAGTGTAAAATGGTCCTCTAACTCAAATTAGTGTTGAAGAAGGTGCACTTGACTATTGAAATCTTGAATGTCTAGGGTTAGGTTGACCACTTTGGATTGGTGGCCTAGACTAAAATATCTTAACACACTATATCCCTTGATCCCTTTGGTTACATCTACTTGAACTCTACCAACTTTGATAGGCATGTGGAGGATTTTTCCTTTGTTGTTTTTGAGTGGGGCTGAAAGGTGCTAAATGTGTCTTGAAGGATCTTATGGGTTGAGATTGGGAACATTGAGTCCTAAATCAAAATTGAGACAAAATCATTGCTTACACTCCCATTTAGCCGCCAAGTCCTCTAGCCACGTTTTCCTCAATTAATCTAGTATTTTCCACTATAACATCCAATTCTTTTTGTTCAAATACCTAGATGCCACCACTAATATGAGCATTCATACCTCTCACAAATATTTTAATATCATTCCCTTATCCTCCATTGAGCTCACAAACTATTTAAGCTTAAAGAATTAGTTCTCATATTAGTTTGTAGTTATGCTCAACTATTTAAGCTCATGTTATTATTTTACACATTGCTGCTTATAATGGTTCAATAGACACCTAAATTATTCCATCAAGTCTTATTTTTCATCATGTCATCATTATTAATTTACCATTTATCACATCACATATTATTATTTATTAAATAATAATTATTTCCCATTTAATCTCATTATTCATTTAATTAAATAATATTTTATTATTTAACTAAATGTGAATTAATTATCTATTTATCATGTTACAAATCGCTTTTTGATTAATAATTCCCATTTATCCATTTAATTAAATAGTATTTTATTATTTAATTAAATATGATCTAATTTCCATTTTTAAAAATAATTTCCATTTTTATCTCTTCAGTCAACTCCATCATCACTTATCAATTAACTTAGTCTTAATTTAGAATCTCAATCTTCTCTCAAAAGTTAACTCTTCTTCATTTTAGAAACTTAATTTTCATTCTTCAGTTAACTCAATCTGCAAATTGGAAACTTCATATGCACATTTATCCATCAAATAAATGAATAAATCAATAATATCTCTTCATGAGTCGAAATGGAAAATTTGTATTTTGTAGTTGAGTTGAATCTATTGATTTTCCAATTATCTCAAGTCTTCATCCTCATCCTCATCTCTTGTTTGATTTTTTGATGTAGGAGCATCACCATAAATTAAAAACATTGAGAGGACCACATGGTAAAGAAGATAGTTACAAATTTATGTATAGAAATGGATTGCAACGTGTGGGGTGCAAGAAATAGTTAAATGTAGTTGAAGGAGGTAAGGGCACATACATATAGGAAGAGTGTGTGAGAACATGGGCCATGCGATATTTGAAAAGCCTGATAGAAGTCAAGGAAATGAGATGATTGGTGATAAATTCCAAGAAGCAAGAATATTGGTGTACCTTTCCAATAGATTCAACAAAACATTTGGACTGAAGACTATCAAGCAGGTTGGAAGCAGATTAAAGATGGATGGTGCACAAATTTGAGGGAGTGAAGGTAGAAGCGACCAATATGTAACCAAAGCCTGCAAGCATCAGTATGAAGTGAAGCTTGCTAAGGATGGGTATCCCAGTGAGGGGGTGTGTGTGATGCCTGTGCGTTGAGAGCTAATCCTCAACACATGCAAGGATAGAAGGTTTACATGAGCAATGAAGTGAGCATAGAATGGAAAAGAAAGGAGGAGAGCATTGTATGGATATTGGGCCTAGCCACAATGAGGTGGGAAATGGAGTGCTAAGGAGATAAACACATTTTTAGAAGAAAGAGATCTGCTACATTTTGCATGGATAAGGAATTAAGTGAGCATCAAATGAAAAAGAAAGGAGGAGAGTATTGTATAGATATTGGGCGCAACCACAATGAAGTGGGAAATAGAATGCTAAGGAGATAAACACATTTTTCAGAAGAAAGAGATCTGCTACATTTTGCATGGCTAAGGAATTTGTGTGACCGTCATATAGATAGGTGGCTTCTTGATTCCCATTCATAGATGGGTGTATGCTGAAATCAATCTTAATTTATGTTTTGAAAGACTAGAAACCAATAATATGAAGGATTTAATTTGGATTATAATGAATAGTTTATTTGTTGTGCTTGCAATGATATCGGAGAAGGTAGTTGAATTGATCCTTTACTAGTGAACCACAAACCTTTTTGGAGTGTTATTGTAGTTGGTTTTGTTTACCAGTTAAATAATCTTTTATTCTCTTTAAGACAATTGTGGTGATGCTCATGGATAGATCAATTTGATATGTAATGGTGTTTAGTTGCTTGTTCCTCCAAGAAGCCAATATAATGGTCATGTTACATGGTTTTGTTATGGACTTCTAGCTATGAATGATTTCTTTGTTATGCCCTCATGATCATCATTTCAAGATCGAAAATAGGGCAAGACAAGATAGCCTAGTTTGCGAGATAGTTTACATTTCTTTAGCTACAAGCCAACTTCATCATTTTTGGTATCAGAGCCTAAAAGGTTTGGGAAGGGGAAGTTGATTATGCTCATAGGATTTTTGGACAAGTATGCATGTTAAAGTTTGACAGGTTAATAAGAACCCGAGTACCAAAATATTGGGAAAAGGAAAAGGAGAGAAGCCCTAGGTGAGGTATCAAGAAGCCAAGAAGAAAGATAAATAGATGTAGTATGCCATAAAAGAAAGCCTCTAGAAGGAAGGAAAAATGAAAATGAATGTGAAGAAGCAAAATTCAGAGTGGGATAAAGAAATGGTAGAGTTGTAAGAGATTTAGAGAAGTGTAAATAGTGGCTTGAGGAAAGAAACAAATAATATGGTTGGTGTTGGCCATTGAAAAAGAAGTTGAAGTGGCCTATAAAGATGATTGTTCAGAAAAGAAGAGGGAAAACTATGGATTCCTTGAAAAGAGAACATGAAAGAGGTTTGGATAACAGAGTGTTTCCAAGTGAGCAACATGCACTAGAAGAGGTGAAGAAAGTTCTCATTGAGGAGAACATGAGGAAAAGCGAGAAAGAATGGAGAGGATAAGTAGTGCAAAAAGCAACACTCAAAAGGAAAAGTAAATAAAAGAGGAGAATTTCCATGAAGGATGCATTCATAGAGACATTTTGGTCTCTTGTTTTATTTGTTAATGTTGCATTTGAATATATGTATGCAAGTATGAGAAACTTCATAGGAAGGGTCAAGGATGAGACCTCATAATTAATGAGAGAAGGGGCAAGTAAAGCACCAGTAGATCAAAATGAAGGTGAAATAAGGTGGAACCAAGTTGCAGTAGTTTATGAAGAAGGTATACAAGGAAAATTTGCAGCAATCCATCAAGAAAAGGTACATTGCAAAGTACTTAAACCTGAAGGTAAGAATGGTGTTGAGATTTTACTTAATGATAGTAAAGATGTAGAGGATGCTTTAGAATTTCATGATGCATTAGGAAGTGTTGCAAAAGAAGGAAAGGAAACCCATGAAGGGGAAGAGTTGACAAGAAAAGAAGTCAAGGATGAAAGTAAATCCATACAATAGGTGATTGAACAGATAAATGCGAGTAGAAATGTTGATTTTGTTCATGCATGTGAAAATAAGAATGTAGATATGCAAGTTAATAGGGAAAAAAGAAAATTGGAGTTCTCAAATCTTGTCAAGGATCATGGATACAAGGTTCCAAGTTGGCAAAAGAAACCAGTTGTTGAGGGGCAGCATAAAAAGTGTAAGCAAGAGGGTGCATATGAGGAAGTTTATGACAACAAACTGGTACAAAAGATGAAAGTCATGAAAGAGTTCAAGAAGAACCAAGAACATAGGGTAAATTGTCATGAGAGGAAGCATAAAGAAAGTATTTTAAGGTAGAAATCAGACCTTGGCTTATGGAGAACAAGTGTAGAAATAAACACACGTCAACCCACAACTATGGGAAATAAAGTGTAGAAGGTTAAGGGTAGGACAATAGAAAACAAAAGTGGTGTTATAAGACAAGATGAAGAGGAATACCGGAAATGAGAAGAATTTGATATGGCAGTAGAACCTAAAGCAAAGAAAATAGAATATGGAAAGGAACATGCTGGAGGTTTTGTCAAGAAGGAAACAAATGATGAAGATGAGGAAAAATCAAAGATGAGTGACACACTTCCTGGAGTAGCTTGGGAAAATCTTGAGGAGAAACATACAAAGTGAAAGGTAAGCAAGTTGATTTAGATGATTTAAATAATGTGACTTTTGAATCTTTGAATAAAATTGTGTAAGGGAAGAGTTTAAAATAAGATGAAAAGGATGTGGAACCGAATAGTGACAATGATATATATGAACATGAGATGGAGTTTTGGAGGCTTGTAGATGAAAAAGACATAAGAAGGAGAAGATACAAAAACAAAAAAAAAGGAAAAAAAATGAAAGTAGATTGAAAAACTCAGAATGAACAAATATACGTATGGAGTGGATCCAAAGGAGTTGGCCAAGAGCAATGGAAAGCAAGAGTGGGAAGCGAAAGAAAGGTATGATAAAGGATTGAAGAATGAAGAGCAAAAAGAAGGTGCAACTGAAAATGAAGAAGCCAATGTTAGAGCAGTAGTGGAAGGCAAAGAAATGCATGGTGACAAAATTATAGAGATGAAATTTGAAGAAGGTGCAACAAGTGCAGAAGATTTGTTAGTACAATTTTTAGCGATAAAATAGGAGTGGATGGAGAAGCTTGCTAGTGAAGGTATGGAGACATATGGGACAGTGAAGGATACAAAGATGAAATTGGCAGCTGATGACAAAGAAGCTATTGTAGTGAAAAAGGAAGAGGCAAATTTATCGGTCTTAAATAAGGACATTGTTTCATTTTCATTTTCTATGTTGAATGCTGAGAAGCCTCAAAAAAAGTATGGATGAGTATATGTAGCTTTTAGTGCAAATGTTGTGGGTTGTATTGTGAATGGTAAAACCAAGGAAGATTTGTTGTTGAAGATGTTGGCTATCAAAGAATAATGGTTGGAAAAGATGTCTGATGAGGATGAGAAGTTGAAAATTATAGCATAGGATCATAAGGTAAATTTATTTGCAAATTGTGAAGATGGTGTTTTATTTCCATTTGAGATGATAAAAGTTCTAGAATGTCAAGAAAATTATAGGATAGTAAATGCAAAATTATAAAACAATGTGGATAATTTTGATGAAGTTGAAAGACAAATGTCAAAGGTGAATGTGTTTGAAGAAGAAAATACATGGAGATCATTAATCTCTGTATAATTGTTCATGTCGATTTGCATGTGAATGTGTGGGCTAGGAAACTTCAATGAAGGAAGACGAAAAGTGAAGAGAAGAATAGTGCACAACAATGTTGGAGAAACATGGCAGTTGTTCCAAATGATGTTGGAAGAAGTAGAAGAAAAAGAATAGTGAGGAACAATTCTAATGATGACCTCATGAGAATGAGCACATAATTTTTTTTGTCTCTTGGGGAGCTTGATGTAGGAGCATCACTAAAAATTAAAAAATTGAGAGGACCACATGGTAAAGAAGATAGTTACAAATTCAGTTATAGAAACATATTGCAATGTGTGGGGTGCAAGAAATAGTTAAAGGCAGTTGAAGGAGGTAAGGGCATGAGTACATAGAAAGAGTGTGTGAGAACATGGGCTATGGGAGATTTGAAAATCCTGATAGAAGTTAGGGAAATGAGATGATTGGTGATGAATTCCAAGAAGCAATAATATTGGCATACCTTTCCAATAGATTTGGAAAAACATTTGGACTGAAGACAATCGAACAGGTTGGAAGTAGATTAAATATGGATCACACATAAATTTGAGGGAGTGAAGGTAGAAGCGACCAATATGTAACCAAAGGCTACAAGTATCAGTTTGAAGTGAAGCTTGCGAAGGATGAGTATCTCAATGAGGGGTGTGTGTGATGCATGTACGTTGAGAGCTAATCCTCAACATATGCAAGGATAGAAGGTTTACACGGGCAGTGAAGTGAGCATCAAATGAAAAATAAAGGAGGAGAGCATTGCATGGAGATTGGGCGCAACCACAATGAAGTGGGAAATGGAGTGCTAAGGAGTTAAACACATTTTCAGAAGAAAGAGATTTGCTACATTTTATGTGGCTAAAGCATTTGTGTGACCGCTATACAAATAGGTGACTTCTTGATTCCCGTTCACACATGGGTGTATGCTGAAATCAATCTTAATTTATGTTTTGAAAGATTGGAAATCAGTAATAAGAAGGATTTAATTTGGATTATAATGAATAGTTTATTTGTTGTGCTCACATTGACATTGGAGAAGGTAGTTGAATTGATCCTTTACTAGTGAACCAAAAATATTTTTGGAGTGTTATTGTAGTTAGTGTTGTTTACTCAAGAAATAATCTTTTATTCTCTTTAAGACAACTGTGGTGATGCTCATGGATAGATCAGTTTGATATGTAATGGTGTTTAGTTGCTTGTTCCTCCAAGAAGCCAATATAATGATCATGTTACATGGTTTTGTTGTGGAATTCTAGCTATGATTGATTGCTTTATTATGCCCTCATGATCATCATTTCAGGACTAGAAATAAGGCAAGACAAGATAGCCTAGTTTGCGAGATAGTTTACATTTCTTTAGCTCCAAGCCTTCATCATTTTTCCTTGGAAAGTCTATAAATAAGATAATTCCTACATCATTTTGATATCACATTTTATGCAAATCAAATTTGTCAAAATAATAAATCAATGAATCATCAATCAAGTCTTATGTTATGTTGTTGAGGTTTAGCATCCACATCCAAACAAGGCAAAGCAATATCACATCATTATTTATTTTTGAGGTCTATAGTGGGATCGGTAAAGTAGAAGTTTAATTTGATTTCTTAAATTATGTTTTCAAGTTCTTTTAAATTTTTATTTATTAATTTCAATGCATAAATTTTGGTGAACCTTGTTGTTTTAATCAAAAAGGAAAATTAACAGAAAATTCAACACAGTGAACAAAGAACACATAATTTATCTTGGGAAAACCCTCCTCGAGGGAGAAAAAACCCAACCAAAATATCTCTCTTATATATTGAATTTAAAGGAGCAGAAATTTCCTTACAATCTTGGCCACACATAAGGCCAATATAATGCAATAAATAATCACACCTCACTTAGATGCAAATACACAATTATATGATCTCTCCTTAATGTTGATTTGCTTTATGCAATAATATGATCTGCTGTAGATGCACAAACTCCTTGATGAGTGCAAATGTCTCTTTAGAATAAAAAATTGATGATCAAATGAATGAGAATCTCTTCCATATATACAAAGTAAGGTGCCTCTTCACAAGCAAGGAAACTCTTCACAAAGGTTGGCCTCATTGAAGAACCAAGGCGACTTTTCAACTTGGGCCGACCTTTACAATAATATTTATATATCATTTATTATTTCAATTTTGAGAGAAGGATATATCCCACAGCTAAAACATCAACACTCCCTCTTAGGTAGGGAGGTATCCTTCCAAATATCCATGTCATGGAGTCTCTCAACATGACATCTAGAATGGCTACACCCATTTGAGAATTTTTTTATCATAAAGTCTCTCAAAGTGATATCGTCATGGAGTCACTCAACATGACATCCACCATGGCTACTCCCATGTGTGGAAAGAAACATATACACAAGTGTCCATCACAGAGTCTCTCAACGTGATGTAATCATGGAGTCTCTCAACATGACGTCCACCATAGCTACTCCCATGTGTGGAAAGAACCACATCTCCATCTCAGAGATGGACAAGGGCTCGCACCTCATATTTCTCCATCTCAAAGAAATATACACTACAAGGGATTTCACCTCATACTTCTTCATCTCAGAGAAATATACACTAACAAGGGATTTCACCTCATACTTCCCCGTCATAGAGAAATATACACTAACAAGGGCTTTCACCTCATACTTCTCCATCACAGATAAATATACATTACAATGGATCTTCATGATGATGTGACTCCCTTTGAAGCTCCAAGTACTTGCATCAACCTCCTGACCTCCTCGTCCATGGTTGCCTCTAATGAATTGTTAGACTCCCCCTGAATGTTAATTCCTCCTCTTCGAAGAAACATCTCCAGTTATGTGCCACGAACTCAGTCCCATGGTAGCAAGTTGTGTCTTCATGTTTGTTCATTTCTTCAGCTTGTTTGTATTCCTCACAAGATGCAACAAGCTCTTCCTCCCTTTAATTCCTTATGCAATCTCTCATCATCCTTTTTCTCCTTGATCCATCCTTGAAGCATTTTAGAGAGATTAATAATAGTTAAAAACTATCACGAAGAGAAATATCAATGCTAGAAGCATACATGATTCACTATTCCCAATGTTATTGCATGAATTATTATTAACTATAAAATTCATGATCATTATTCAAACATAAAATAATTATCTCTTTATGTTGGTCCAATAGATGTAGTCAGGTGCTTGTCTTGCAGTCTCTTCTCAGCTGTTAAATATAAATGACAGAGTTCCCTGAAATCTCTGAAGCCTCAAGCCTCAAATGTATACACCATAGGTAAACTTCCAAACTTTACACCAATGTGCAGAAGCTCATATGACTTGAAGAATGAACACTATTTTTCAGACCTGAGCATTCCATTAAACTCATATCCCATACGACACAAGAATGAGAGGAGATAACATAGAACCTACACACTTTCTTCAACAAGAACCAAAACATAACTCCATTACAGCTTGCACAGATCTTTAGAACAATGTCAAGAAACCAAAGTAACATCGCATCCACTCACACTAACAAAAGCTCATGATTTTCCATATACAACCACACCATAGTCATATACTTCTAGATTTGTTCTCACAGTGATATCTAAACCCGACTTGCTGCCTTTAGACACAATTCCTCTTAATATCTCTAAATTGTTTTGTTGCTCCAATATTATAACAATAATCTATCACAACTAAAGCTTCAAATATCAAACTCCTTGAAAGCACCTGAAGCTTAAAAATAAAATAAAATTCCTCCACACCTAGAAGTGATCTTAAATCTGCAATTGCTTCTGATCGAATTTCCCCTGAAGCTGCTTTGATACCATGTTGTTTTATTTAGAAATGCAAATTAACAGAAAATTCAACATAGTGAACAAGGAACACAACATTTATCCTAGGAAAACCCTCCTCGAGGGAGAAAAAACCTAGCCAAAATATCTCTCTTATATATTGAATTTAAAGGAGCAAAAATCTTCTTACAATCTTGGCCACACACAAGGCCAATACAATGCAATAAATAATCGCACCTCACATAGATGCAAATAGACAATTATATGATCTCTCCTTAATGTCAATATGCTTTATGCAATAATATGATCTGCTGTAGATGCACAAACTCCTTGATAAGTGTGAATGTCTCTTTAGAATAAAAAATTGATGATGAAATGAATGAGCATCTCCTTCCATATATACAAAGTAAGGTGCCTCTTCACAAGCAAGGCGACTCTTCACAAGGGTCAACCTCATTCAAGAACCAAGGAAAATTTTCAACTTGGGTTGACCTTTAAAATAATATTTATATATCATTTATTATTTTGATTTTGAGAGAAGGATATCTCCCTTAACAAAAACATCAACAAACCTGACATGAACACTAACCTTTTTTTGACTAACCTTGTTTTTTTGAGTTTTTGGTGTTTTTCTTTGTCTTGTAGGTTGTAGGTACCTTTGAGAGGTTTTAAAAATCAAAATTTTTAGGATCTTTTTGAGGAGAAATAAATGTCATAGTTGTTCTTGGAAAGGCTGAGAAATGAGTTTTCATATATAATAGTCCATATTTTGGTGCAGGATAACATTTTAAACTTAAAAAAACACATTTTTGGGCACTTTCTTTGTTAATCCATACATTTGCAGGGATTTGTACTTTTGGACTTCAAATTTATTTCTACACATCTTAAAATTTCGTTGATAATTAATTTCTTCTCATTTTTTGATTAGAAAATTAATTGACAGAGGTTTAATCACTTTGTGAAAATGCTTGTTCTTCCTCTTTGCATTTTCAAAACTAGAAACCTGCAATAAAACAAGCATAACTTTCAAACCACTAATTAGATTGTCAAATTTTTGTAGGTGTTGGAAATTTGGTTCTGATATGGACACTATGAATTAGGTTGTTTATTTAAATAAAAAAATAGATATAAACAATCAAGGTGAGTGTTTTCGTTTCAAACTTCAAACAAGCACACATGCAAACTTGCTTTTTGACGATTTTTTAAAAAAATATCAAAATTTCATAAGGAGTCTAATGGCGTAGTTAATTTCAATTTGAAATAATATTTTGTGTATTTTTAACTCATTGAATGCAACACTTTTTCATCAGGAAAGATAAAATAACGTAAATGTTGCTTTTTTCGAAAGCCAAAGACAATAAAAAGAATCTTCCAATGAAATTGGTTTTGTAGGATGATATTAAGAAGACAAGTTTATAAACCATTTTATTTTTTATGTGTGCCTTGATTGTTTTGTGTGTCTTTTCAAATTATTGCAATGAAGGATTAAAATGAATCATACACATTTCAATTTGGTTAATTATAGAGCAAGTGTCTTTCAATCTTGAAAGAGTGTGTGTGTATGCTCTTCTCTCACACGCTTGCATGATATTGAGAATAAAAAATACCACTCTTTCTTTTTCTTTTTAGGGGGGACTGTCTAGGGATTTCATCACCCTAGAGGATAACCTCAAATCTAGTGTTTTGACAGAGTATAAATAGTAGGGGTGAATTGAAAGACGTGCCTCTTGGAAGTTGCGAGTTTTTCATTCGGGCTAAGCCCCCAAGAACTTTATACCTTGGGAAAGTGAAGAAGTGTGGGTTACCCTCTTCTCCTAACTGTTTGACTTTATTTCACTTTCAAATTCATGGATTAGGCCTTGAGTGCCCTTGTAGAATATAGAGGATTCCCCTAGAAAGTGTGTATAGCCTAGTTTAATACCTTTCAGTCCTTGCTTAGTGTGGTGTAGGGTACAATATCATGCTCGAAGTTACTCAACATGTACTTTCTCTTGTTGAGGTGACATTAATTATTCCTTGGTAGGGCCTTGTCCTTCCAAGGTAAGGGGTATAGAGGTGGTACATGACCTTTGGATACCCTAGCTACCCATTCATTTGAAGGTATTATGGATTTGGAAAGTGGGCCTACACTAAGTTAACACTCCCACTTGATTAATTCTAGGCTTGTTCATGTGTTTTTTGTGTCTTTTATTGTTAGTTTAAAAACCTCCCCATCTGAAACCCAATAGGGACCTTATCCTTCTTGAGCCTTAGATTTTTTAATCTTCTATATTTTATTAGTATAGGCTTTCAAAATTTCAAAAGCCCAAAAACATTTGAAAAATCCCAAAAAACCAAAAACTTTTGAAAAATCCCAAATCCCGAAAACATTTGAAAAATACCAAAAATCCAAAAACATTTGAAAAACCAAAAATCCATTTTTTTGAAAAACTAAAAACCAAAAAAATTATTTGCTTAGCTTGCATTAAGGTTTAGAATCCAACCTTTATTTGCCAACTCAACCATCTTTTGACTCCAAACCAAAACTCCATCCTAATCCAAATTGATAACCATGCCTTCATCTTACCTTGATAGTCTCCCTAGTCAAACTAAAAACCCCTTCTTCGAAGATGATAATGAGAGTTTTGCTGATAAGCCAAAGTATGAAGCTTATGATGATCAAACCTTAGATGCTATTACCTTAAGCAAGTGTCATCCATCTATATTCCATCAATACCAATCACCCGCAATCTGTAATAGCCTATCCATCAATCCTCAATATCAATCACCCACAATCCCTAGTCAATCATCCATCTACCCTCCTTCCAAAAAATCCATAATCCCTAGTCACCCATCCATCTACATTCATACCAGTATTCCAACTTACTTACCAACAACCCATAAGATCTAGTCATCCATCCATCTATCCTCAATATCAACAACTAGTTAGCACAATATATACCATTAATCCCCAACAAACATCAATTAGTCATTCTCATCCTAACCTTGACAAGGGAACCCAATATTTGAACCAAACCATATCGTAAATCCCTATCTCCCATGAATATCCCAAATCATCATCCCCATCACTAAACCAAGAAAGTCTTATAGCTTCCACCCCCTATCACAATCCTTATCCACTAAGTCATTGCAATACGGTCCATCCCAATCCATAAATCCATCCAATAAAACACCTATGTCCATTTTTTTTAAGGACTAATAGTAAAGGATATTCAACTTTGATATGAAAACAAATTTAGATAATCCCATCATATTGCTAATCCTACACCATCCAAACATCTTCCACCATCATGCCATCCAACACCTATCGAGTTGACTCAAGATCTTCCTATTGAAACTCCATTATTTCCATGCCAAAATCCCACATCCATCAAAGAATCTCCTATAATTATTCAAAATCACATTCCATTTTCTAAACCATTGGATCTATGTCAATAGCAAAGCCTAAAGCATGATGAAATAAACTCCAACGTAAATCAAGATCAAGCTATTGAAATAATCCCTATAGATCATCATAAAATACATGCTAATGTAATCCTTGATCAAGATCCTATTTATAGAATCTAGGATAATCCAATCCTCGATCATGATCCTATATCTGAGTTCATCCAATAAACCCCTCTAGATAATCATGATATCCAAGTTAATCCAATATTTTATCAAAATCAAATCTCTAATCATGACATCCAAAATGAACCAATATTTGATCAAGATCCTACCTATGATCAAGAAATCCAAGATGATCCCCTCATCCACCTATATGGAATCCATGATAAAAAATTGAAGTTGATCCTATCCATAGTCCAACCACCTCCATTTCCCAAGATGAGACACTTGCCTCCCTTGGACACATAGATAGTTAAATAAATGACATGAATCGCATCAAAAAAGAAGATATAAAATCTACCATGCATTGCATCGACATACCAAATGATCAAGAGATGACAAGCATGATGAAGGAGAAAGACACAATATCTTATCAACTAGGATCATCCACTTTTGTCAAATCGAGTTTTCTTGCAGATGAGAAAATACATTTTTTATGGTTTCCAACTATACAATGATGAGTTAGCATCTTTATTTAAAATCAACAAATAGCCCATCACAAATAAAATCTGTTAGAGTATGCAGTATCAAGGAAGAGGATTAGGCCTACATGAGCAATGGATCTTAGAACCAGTACAATTTTGTGCTAATCCTAAACATCAAGGTCTTGATTATTGTTCATTTAACAAATCAAATGACGTTAGTGATAACTCCACGATATTGGGGGCAAGTTCATCTAATACAACCATCAAAATGGAGGACATGATTATCCCTTACCATAAGGTTGTTCTCAACACTCCTTCCATCCACAATATAAACCATCATTCCCAATTCCTTAAATCTACCATTTGGAACAAAAAAAGAAAAGTCTTACAAATCCAAAGTTCAAAATCAAATTTCAAAGGCCATTGAACCCAAAAATCCAAGTGGACAAATGAGGGTAAAATGGATCCCAAAGAAAAATTGATTCATCAAAGAAAATAGTCCAAATCCAATATCCAATCAATATATTATTAATATCGCTATCTTGAGTTTCCGTGCTGGTTTGTAAATTAGTATTGGTAGAATTTTGAGATTATCTATTCATGGGAGGATACAACCTAGGTGAAAAATTTATTTCCATATATTTTTGATAGCTTCCAGGAGGAAGCCTGAGATTAGAGGGGGAGAATGTGAGGCATAGCTAATATTATTTTAGAGACTTTGGTTTGATTTTATATTTTTATATAGTTAATGTTGCTGGACATGGTTGATGTTTAGTTTCCGCAAAAATAAATATTTTTAATTATTATGTTAGATCTTATACTTAATTGAAGTTAGTAGAATTTAATGTTTATATTTAATATTTTGGTTATAAAATTTTGAAGTGTGCTAATGTTTCTAATAAGATGTTGCAGGTGGGTAGCCCAGGTTCCTTAAGTATTGGAGACAAAGTCTAGATGCTAAATGTTTATTATTGGTTTTTAATTTGGTCAAGGGAGTTTAATGTTGGAGTGTCATTTTTTTTTATGTGAGTTTATTTGTGAAGGGAAATATGTTTTCATTTGAATAATATTTTTTATTTGGATATTTTGTTGAGGGAAATGGAAGAGTTGGGAGTTATTTTATTTTAAAGAGGAAATTTGAATGGTTGGGGGGAAAAGGAAATGAAAGTGTTGTAGATTGTTCTATTTCTTTATTTATTATTTGATTTTGGGATGAATGGGGGATGGCTGGAATGAATTGATTGTAGGTTGATGTTAGTTGGAAAAAAACTTTGTAAATTTGGACATGTTGTTTGGTTGATCCTAACTTGGACAACCAAGGTATGCTTGAATTGTATTGGTAATTTTTGTATTGTTATTGAATTCTTGATAGATGGTTGAATTTTTTTTTGTTTGTTATTGGTTTGTGTGGTGTCATGTTGACTAATAGTGGGTTTGGGTGTGTATAAGGAGCAGATCTTGCCTGAGGGCTGAGAGCCTCCTTTGTTTGGGGTTGAGGAGGGCGTGGAGCCTCTCTTAGGGATTTTGATCAAATATGAATTGTATGGAGTTGTGTGATGTTAGAGAGTTGTGAATGGAAGATTGGATTATTGTATGAATGGGGATGAGTTGGATATTTGAAGGTTGTGGATGGTGGTGGTTTTGTGTTGAGAATGTCAGATGGATGGTGGTGGTTGTGTGTTTTGAATGACAGATGGATGGTGGTAGTTGTGTGTTGAGAACAAAGTTGTATGTTGAAAGTTGAGAATAAATGTTTGTTCCCCAAGAGGGAATGAAATTCCTCTTCTCCCTTTGGGCTACAGTGGATTCCTTTGTGTGTGGGCTCAATGCAGCACTACAAATTTGTGTGTGAGCATTTTGGATTTTTTTTTTGCACCCTTCCTACCGAGGGGAGTGAACATCAGTCTATAGTTGCAGGAGGGAGGAGGAGGAGAAGGACTGGGCTGCTCTATTTTGTGTTTGTAGATTTAGAAAGCAATTTGGAATTGTTGAAGAGCATTGAATGCATGAAAATTCTTTTATATTGGTGATCTGAAATGATTATTGATTTATTAAGAGTTGCAGGTTTGAAAGAATCTTTAGCTGTAAGCGAAGGAGTTTTAGTGTTCAATTTCTAGATAAAGTAAATTGTATGCACTATTATTCATGTTTATGAAAAGAATATATAATGTTGTTCTTTAGTAATCAGTTGCAACATTAAATGTTCTAATTATTAACCATATTGTAGTGATTGCTCATTTTGTTTCTTGGTGACAATAGTGTTTTGTTAAAATCATAAGTATGATTTTAGTTAACGTTATTATCTCTATAGTCTCTTTTGTAATTTCTTTATTGGATGGGTATTGTGTGAATATCTAACTTATAAAACAATCTTTTGTTCAACTATTTGCTTGCAATACTTCAATATTTATATTATAACTTTCATATCATTAATTAAGAATGTAAAAAATAAATGTAAATAGACTAATTTTGATTGTTTTCATTTATTTTGTTATTTACTTCATAGGTTAAGTTATTTTGTTGTGCTTCATAGCTTAGTATTGGGGAGGGAATTACAAAAGGATTAAGGGGAGGATTATAACTATTGTGGTAGATTACAAACTAAGTGGCACATGATTAGGGTGAAAATAGGATCCACCCAAATGTATGTGCAAATGGATGGATCACTTATTTTCCAAGGCCCTAAACACCTCAAATTATGCAAAATAAGATGTTAATAACAACCAAAAATGCAACCTAACTGTTATAGCAACTATGGGGGATGTTTTTAGAGCATAAAAAGTTGTGTACATAGCTAGAAAGTTGTTTTTGATCTATGAAGGATTCATTCGCCTTCAACGGCGAATGGTTCCTTTTAGGGTTTCAGAAAACTGATTTCAAGATCATGTATCTTGATGTATGCACTCTTGAAATCCATGTTATCAAGTTCTGGAAGCCTGTAGTTAATTCTGTGATCTTGCACTTTGATTAACAACTTTTGCACTTTGACAAATTTTCTCCAAATATTTCTCAACTTGATCTTCAACCTGTAAATTTGCAATAACACACTTCAAGGGCAAGAAAAATTGTTGATTTTTTAGTGAATGGGGGTTTTCCTTAGTCAAACCCTTGTAGGTAATTAAACCAAATGATGAAATGAAGCATGAAATATCAAATATGCAAATGATATCACCTTGGATGATGTCTTGTGAAACAAATCTGCAAACTAAAATGTAGAGAATGTAGATCTTGGATGTAAGATGATGTTTGTAAATGGATCCTCAATGCAACATTAACTTCTTAGCTCAACGAACATGAATGTATTAAACCCTTGACATGATGATATGATCTTGAATTGTTGCATTTAACTCTTGAAATCTGTCTTGAAATGCCTTGAAAATTCCTTTGAAATGCTCTATAATGCTCTTTCTCTTGATCTCATGAAGTCACATAAAATTGCTAGGAGGAACAATGTGAATTAACCCCTTATTTATACTAAATTAGGAGATTATCCCAAAAATTCAAATAAATAAGGCCGACACCAGATCTGGAAAGAAAGATAATTAAATTCTTGCCAGAATGAAATTAAAAAATAAGGGTCTCATTAAGGGAGGACCCATTCGCCACCAAAGACGAATGGATCCTGGCTAAGTTTCTAGGACCAAGCTTCAGGGAGCTGAAAGAAGGCCAAAAACCCACTCCAGATTAACTGAGAAAGGGGGGTCCTATTAAGGGAGGACCCATTCACCATCAAGGGTGAATGGGTCATGGCTCAACTTACCAAGACCAAATCTTTTCCAATGAAATAATTTGTTATTTAATTTATGATTGTTGGGAAAGATCTTCGGGAGGTGTCAAAATTAAGGCCTAAAAAGGGGGTTAATAACTCCAATTAACCACTATCAATTAAGATCGCCTAGATAAATGTGAAAGTGATTTAAAACACTTTACAACACTTATACAAGGTACACATTATATTTAGAAAGGGGCCCATTAGGCTTAAATAAGAAAATAAGTCCTAGAAAAGCGTGAAAGTGTGTTACAACACTTTACAACACCCTTGCAAAGGATCAATTAAGGCATGTTTTAGTTAAAAAAAGGTCCTAAAATAGTGCGAATGTGTTCAACACATTAAACACCACTCCAAGACACCATTAGTTTAGCTTTAATGCTAATTATCAGATCAAGCAAGGGAAAAGGCTACTTTTTCCGTTACTACATTTTGCCCCCACTTTATTGAGAGGATGACCCCATGTCAAACTCACACTAAATTAGACATTCAAGACACTTAATTATGCAACAATAACAAAGATACATGATCATACCCTATCAATGGCCAAGAAAAATAAAAACAAAGGATCAAGCACAACTGATTCAACATGATGTGAGGCGGTGGCTGTTTGTCCATAACAAATGCTGCTCACTCTGGGGTATTGGAACCTCAGTCTGTCCACTAGGTGAGTTGTCCCAAAATATGTGTGCTCTCTGGGGTAGTGGAACCTCAATCTATCCACTAGGTGAGTTATCCCAACGAGGTGGCAAATGAGAGAATCATATTAGCCTCTCATACCATATTGAAGTTATTCTCCTGACAACTTTGATAAGGCACCAAAATGAAAGTGCTTTTGTAAATGCTTTTGAATGCCATGTAAAATTTTTGTTAAAGGGGATTTTGCTTTATTCATGTAACGGTATTCCTCTTAGGGAGAATTGTGCCTAATGTCTCCAAGAGAGGACAAGTCAAAAGTGTCAGATTGTCACCCATGGGATGCCTCGTTTGCATCATGCCATGGCAGTAGATCGTACACTCTTGGACGACATCAAACCCAATGACAACACCAAGAAGAGGACACATCATAAGAAAAAAGGAAAATTATGCCATGAAACTTGCCAAAATATGTCATTGATGTATGCCCCCACCTTAAAGTAGTTGCTACACCATTACTGTGAGCAATTTCTTTAAAGTAGTCAATTTTTTTTTATCCTAAGACATGAGAGATTTCCTCGGAAAACCCTATCCCAAGTCATATGTTTTTGAAGAAAGCTACGTCATGAAATAGGAAGGGTTGCCCCTGCAAACACATAAGGGATCTATAGATTTGGGGTCAGTATGTTTGTGCTACAATGTTGTCATAGAGCATGGAACTATCATCATTCCCCAAATACTCATAGAACTGGAAGAATGACACAAAGAGAGAAAAAAAAGAAAAACCTTTTGGATCAACATGGAAGAAACATGAATGTATCCACGTCTTGCATCATCCCCAAAAGGAAAACATAAGAAAAATGAAAAAAAGATAAAGATAAAGCTTTTGGGTCAACATGGAAGAGATATAAATGTCTCGATGCCTTGCGTCATCCCCAAAAGGAAAACACAAGACAAATGATTACGACATAGAGAAGAATAAAGGTACATATAGAAGAATGTGCAAAAGAGAAGGGACATCAAACAAAACGTCACAGGGGATCACATTATGCACATGCAATCACATAAAGAAAAATGTAAAAGCAAAAGACTAGTAAGGCATAGGCGAGTCAACCTAAAGTAGGTCATCCACCTCCCAATCTCGGTTGGTATAAATGGAAGGCGAAAAACTAGCCAAAGGGACAACGAAAAATGAATTAATAGGAAAAGGCTATGAAATGCTTGCCTCCAATTTGTGCAAGACAAGAATGAGCCGAGATAAGTGAGGAAAATGAACTCCTTGCATTAGAGAAAATGATTTGCAATAAGTGTAAAACATTTAATAGTGAGAATGTTTTAAGATTCTACAACCATTGCATGACAAGGAGCGGGGAGGGTATGTTCTGCAATTACTCGATGGAAATCATTGCCATCGAAGTGAAAGTTGCTCAATACTAATTTGAACGCATGAACTCATCAGTACTATGTCCAAGAGTTTTTTGGTATCAATATTGTGGAACATTTGCATCTTTAGGATATGGTATTAGCTTGTCTTTCATTGGTGGTAATGTTATAAGTTCTTTGTTTAGAAGCAGTTGTAGTTTCCTTTCACTTTTAGGTGGCGGACAAGGGAACTTTAGTTTCTTTAGGTTGTAGGGCCTCTTGCACTTGCTAGATTCACCAACTTCTCTAGATGGGATTGGGGCTAGAGGTCCCAAGATGATCTTCTCTTTGTTATCCTTATCCTTAGGAGGTACAAGTTACTCTTTAGGAAGGAGGAAATTTATATTAGGAGGAGGATCTAAGACTACAGTGCCATCACTACAAAGCCTTAGGTTTAGAAGAACTGATATTGTGAGGGGGATCTTGATATCCTATTCCTTTGGTTTCTTGAATTGGTATTTTCTCTAAGAGTTGATGAATTGTATGTTCACTTGTTGTATCACATCCTTGTTTGCGCAAGATCATGAATCCTTTTCCATATGTCTCTTCAAGGTTGATTGATGTGTTGGTCACTTTGTTGACATAGGATGGTTGAATGTTTACTTGTTTGGAGGTGCTAGGGTCACCTATAGTAGGGAACTTAGGTTCAACTTGTGACTCAGTTTATAGATGTAAAAGATAAAACATTTCAAGTTGTGTGGGTTGTTTCATTGAAGGATAGAAGGATGTAGTGGACTCAAGGTTATTAAGGAAATCATTTATGAATTCATTCATGTTGGCATCATCTTCTCCAATGATTTCAACATCACGAGGAGGACATTCATTAGGAGTTGTGTGAGTATGAGTTCGTTCAATGTCATTAGGGTCATTGCCAAAAACACAATTTGAAACATCAACCAAAGAAAACAAGGACTTCCACACATTGCCTAAAAAATTCTCCATTTTTAGAATTTCAGACCTAAACATGGTAATTTATTGATTAAAAATGTAATAAGATGAAAATGAAATGCTTTCATGCAATTTTGAACTTTTAACAATGCACTAAAATGAAGGAATTCAAGCTAAATGCAATGAAATTGATGAAACAACAAATAAAAAAATTGAAACAAGATAACAACACCAAACAAAAGCTAAAAATTGAGATTTTAATGGGTGATCCCACAATACTGGTTTACAATTTTTGGCAAACTGGACACTGAATTGATTTTTTCTAACTAAATCTTCACTTTTGGGCACCTATAGCGGATAAACTGTGAGGAATTTGAAGATGATGCAAACTTCGTGATTTTGTGACATTTTTATGCATAGATTCTAAATATAAATTTTCAAAATTTTTGGAATCCCAGTTACGCTTGCTTTTCCATCTCGCTTAGAAAGAAACTAGGACTTTTGATGAAAAACACCATTTTAAGGGTGATGCTCATGCGATATAACACATAACCTTTTTTCTCACTGAAGGATAAGATTCTTTTTCAAATTTAAATTTGTAACTCTGATATCTAGTGCTTCCAATTGGTTTCATAGTGTTTTGTGAATATTTTTTTTCCTTAATCGTTTGAAGTCAAACCAATTACTGTGAATTAGGACATAGGAAGACTATATAACACAAAACTTTTTGTATATATTGAAATTCATTTTTTTGTATGCATATTGAAATTCATTTTTTTTGATAATCTTCTATTTTTCCACGTAATGCTGGAGGAACAAAGGCGATTTTTTGGTGAAACCTACATTCTAAAGAGCCAAAAAATAAATATAATAATAAATTAAATTTGTTTAAAATTATACTTTTTAGGAAGCTTATAATAAAGGGACTACATACTTACAAAAATAAATTTTAAATGAATTCATTTGACCACAAAAGGTACAGTCAAAATGGTTTTTACATCTGACATTTTGATAGGTGTAAAGGGAGACTACAGTATAGGTATGGTTTTACCAAAACTAGCGGGGAGTTCTATCAAGGGGTTTGATCTAAGGTAGTTTGATCAAACCCTCTTGGCTCTAATGCTTTTGGTATTCTGGAACTTTAAAAGGCTTGAAATATTATATTTTCCACAGAAATGGCGGTTTGGAAAAAATAGAATCTCGAGACATGACCTTTTGGCTGGGGATCGCCTAATATCTTGAATTTGCAGATATATGTAGCTAGAGGACTCTCATTCACTGTAAGTAGGGGTGGTCGTTAAATTATGTTACAGGATTTTTCTATATGGAATTTAGAGTCAATTTTAATGCCTTTTCAGATGTCAGAAGGTACAAATCAGACATGATCAAAGACTTATTCACCAATAAAGGCGAATGGGTCCTAGTTAAGTCTTTTTAAACTATTTTTTAATGATTTGCAAGTTCTCAAATATATCTTTCAGTTCCAGGTTGTAGACAGTGAAATGCAACTTCAAATTTTCCAAAAAATCAATGCAAAAATGCAATGAAAAGATGAAATGCAAGACCTAGGTTGAAATGCAATTTTGTTTTGATTTTCAAATGCAATTGAATGAGATCTAAATGAGATACAAAATGACTGATTTTTTTTTGTAATTTTCAAATTTAAGTTCTAAGTACAAAACAATGCAAATCTAAACCCTATATGATATGCAAAATTTCAATGCAAAAGAAGAAACCCTAATTCAATGCAAATCTAAATGCAATGAATGCAATATTTTAATTTAATATGCAATGAGAGACTCCAAAAATTAGAATATTGCAATGTTGAATATGTCAGTTTCACCAAATAATGATTAGGTGGAAAATGGGATCCACCCAAATGTATGTGCAAATGGATGGATCACTTATTTTACAAGGTCCTAAACACCTCAAATTATGCAAAATAAGATGCTAATAAAAACCAAAAATGCAACCTAACTATTATAACAACTATGGGGGATGTTTTTAGAGCATAAAAAGCTATGTACCTGGCCATAAAGTTGCTATTTTTGAGCTATGGAAGACTCATTCGTCTTCAATGGTGAATGGGTCCTTTTAGGGTTTTAGAAAACTGATTTCAAGATCTTGTACCTTGATGTCTGCACTCTTGAAATGCATGTTATCAAGTTATGGAAGCCTGTAGTTAGTTTTGTAGAGCTCTTTCTATGATCTTGCACTTTGAATGACAACTTTTGCAACTTTGCAACTTTGACAACTTTGCTCCAAATCTTGCTCAACTTGATCTTCAACTTGTAAATCTGCAATAACACACTTCAAGGGAAAAAAAACTTGTTGATTTGTTAGTGAATGGGGGTTTTCCTCATTCAAACCCCTTGTAGGTAATTAAACCAAATGATGAAATGAATGAAATGAAGCATGAAATATCAAATATGCATTTATGATATCGCCTTGGATGATGTCTTGTGAAACAAATATGTAAACTAACATGTAGTGGACATGAAGAATGTAGATCTTGGATGTAAGATGATGCTTGTAAATGGATCCTCAATGCAATATTAACTTCTTAGCTCAACACACATGGACACATTAAACCCTTGACATGATGATATGATCTTGAATTGCTGCAATAAACTCTTGAAATCTTCCTTGAAATGCCTCAAAAATTCCTTTGAAATGCTCTATAACGCTCTTTCTCTTGATCTCATGAAGTCACATAAAATTGCTAGGAGGAACAATGTGAATTAACCCCTTATTTATACTAAATTAGGAGATTAACCCCAAAATTTAAAGAACTAAGGCCGAGACCATATCTAGAAAGAAAGATAATTAAATTACCACCAAAATGAAATTAAAAAATAAGGGTCTTATTAAGGGAGGACCCATTCGCCACCAAAGGTTAATGGGTCCTGGCTAAGTTTCTAGGACCAAGCTTCTGGGAGCTGAAAGAAGGCCAAAAACCCATTCCAAATCAACTGAGAAAGGGGGGTCTTGTTAAGGGAGGACCCATTCACCATCAAGGGTGAATGGGTCTTGGATCAACTTACCAAGACCAAATTTCTCCCAATGAAATAATTTGTTATTTAATTTATGATTGTCGGGAAAGATCTTTGAGAGGTGTCAAAATTAAGGCCTAAAAAGGGGGTTAATAACTCCAATTAATCACAATCAATTAAGATCACCTAGATAAATATGAAAGTGATTTAAAAAACTTTACAACACTTAAACAAGGTACACATTATATTTAGAAAGGGTCCCATTAGGCTTAATTAAGCAAATAAGTCCTAGAAAAGCGTGAAAGTGTGTTACAACACTTTACAACACCCTTGCAAAGGACCAATTAAGTCATGTTTTAGTTAAATAAAGGTCCTAAAATAGTGTGAATTTGTTCAACACATTACACCACCACTCCAAGACACCATTAGTTCAGCTTTAATGTCAATTATCAGATCAAGCAAGGGAAAAGACTACTTTTTTCATTACTATAACACAATGTAAAATAATTAAATTAACTCATAAAAATATATTCATCCATTTGAGTCCCATATCTTATAATACAAACCATAATATATTCATTATAACTTCTTGTCATATAAAAACACTAAAATGAACATATATTTGTCTCTTCATACAATAATCCTTACCAATATGCATATGCCTATTATACTCTTCCATTATAGTTTCTATTTCATTCTCATATCTTTGCTCTATCTATCTATATCTTAACTCTATATTTATCTTATATTCTCTTTTCCATATTATTACAGTTAAGGATGCATCCTTTTTCCTTGTGTCTCTTTATCTTTGTTGCAAGTCAGTTATATGTGTTGTATCGACTTTGCTATGATTTTTATCATTTGAAATCTACTTGGGTGTGTTCCTTTGTGCTTCCAACTTTTGGTGCTCCTACAATTTTTCATCATTTGCCTCCATAAGGTTTCCCTTTCAAATTTGTAACCTAATGAAAGCGGCACAACTTTACATCTTGTTGACAAGGAACATTTGAGATTAAAATATTAATTCTCTCTAAAAAACCAAGACACCTAGCATGCAATCCCTTGACATTTATCAACTTAAGTATTATAAAAAGAAGTTATTTACACAGATTATGAGAATCATGTAAGGCCTATACTTTCAAAATAATATATTTTCCTCCATTTAAATCTCAATAATATTCACAATATTATATAAGGAACCCCACTTCATTCTAATAGATATAATGATTCATACTAAACTTTTTTAGTAAGAATTATTAGAAAAAATACATTTGATGATAATAAGTTTCTATAACTAAATTTTCTTTTTTATCTATATGATTTAAATTTTTAAGTTTAGATCAATTCTTCTAAATATTTAGATCTTCACAATTTACATATCATAATCTTAAATATTATTTAATTATCAAATAACTTCAAGCTCAATCATAATTAAATATTTATATAAATGATTCTATTTTATTTGACAAATTCATCTCAAACAAGAATTTGAATTGAAAATAATCATTAAAATTTACTACCACAACCTAAAAGTCTTCTAAAATTCTCAAAAGACTAAAATTATGTTATACTCCATTATTTATTATAGATTTTAAACTTATTTTATACTCAATTAATTATTATAAATTTAATTT
>VDFB02347826.1:0-17728 GCA_007258455.2 Sequoia sempervirens
TGTTCAAAGATGTGTGTGGTGTCAACAACATGGGGACCTCATCCATGCACCAATGCAGGAGCTCCACCCAATCATTACACCTTGGCCCTTTTCACAATGGGGGCTCGATCTCATTGGTAAAATCACTCCCACCTCATCTAGTGGACATAAGTTCATTATCACTACCATGAAGTACTTCATGAAGTGGGTAGAGGCCATTCCCATGACCTACATTACAAGAAATAAGATTTCCAAGTTCATCTTGAACTACATAATTTGTCGCTATAGTATCCCTCAAGCCATTATCTCAGATAACTAGACAAGTTCTAAAAACTAGGATGTTTGAGACCTATGCCAAAAATTCAAAATCCAACATTACTTTTCTAATCCATACTACCCCCAAGGAAATGACCAAGCTGAGGCTACTAATAAAACCATTTTGAAAATCCTAAGGAAAAAAAGTCAATGACGCTGGTCATGACTGGCACTTACAGTTGAACCCCACCTTATGGGCTTACCGAACAAGTATTTGCACACCAACAGGTGCAACCCCTTTATCCTTGGTCTACGAATCAGAATCCATCCTTCCCATTGAGATTGATCTCCCATCCCTGAGAATATTATTGTAGAATCTCATTATAGATGAAGAATATCGAGTGTCATGGTTGAACAAGCTAGAACTACTAGATGAACAACATATAGATGCTCTGAACCATTTGCAAGTCTACCAGAACCATCTCAAGTGAAGCTATAATAAGAAGATCAAGAGTTAGACCTTTCAAGTTGGAGAGCTCATGTTGAAGGAGAATAAAAAAAATGTACCAAATCTAGATAGCAAGGGAAATTTTGAACCCAACTAGTTGGGACAATTCATCATCATGACAAGCTACAAATTAGGAGCATATTAGCTATCTACACCAGAAGGTGAGCCTCTGCAGGAGCCTATCAATAGCTCCCATCTCAAAAAAAATTATGCCTAAGCTTGCAAGGTATAAATCCAAAAAAATACAAAAACTGAAAAATATAAAAAATCCAAAAAAATTAGAAAAATGATTGAAAACAGTAAAAACAAATAAAAAATCATCCTCTAGTGAAAACCACTTTGGTGGTACTTTGGGCAAGTACCTTGGTGAAAACCTGACAAACAGGCACCTTGTGTAAATAAGCACTTTCCATCCACCTTGATCTATGTGGCTTGTTCTACATCATTCATCCATCATACTTCCATATCTCCATCATACTTCCATATCTCCATTCATCACCCATCTACATCCACATCATAGCTTGATCCTATATTTGTATCATGATCCCTCTTAGTACTACTCGGCCCATTCCTGAGGTCAGTTTGACCTGCCTATATTGGAGTAGTCTATCGCACCACACTGGGGGAACATTCTTACTTTGGATCGAATTCATGTATATTCTTGGAGTCTTCCTTAAAATAAAAAAATCCAAAAACATTCATAAAATTAAAAAAATCCAAAAACATCGTAAAATCAAAAAATCCAAAAACATTCAAAACATATCAAAAATCCAAAAAATAGGTCAAAAAGTCAAGAAAATTCAAAAAATAGAGCTATCTTGTTGGACTATGGGTGTCTAAACTCTGAACATAGGCAAGGCCATCATCAATATGCCCCCAAGAAACATTAGGTTAAACCTTTAGGATTTCGTCATGATAAACTGGTAATCCATTTTTTTCATATCTCATCAATAAATGATTCTGTGTCAGTCAAACTACATGATCTCTGTGTGTATAACATAGGCAAGGCTAATCTTTGATCAACCCTTGAGGTCCCTAGGATAGGTCTTTAGGTTAGGTTCTTGGTCAAAATATCAGAAAACATAAAAATATCAAAAAATTGGAAAATCAAAACATTTGTAAAACATCCTAAAAATACCAAAAAAAATCTCAAAACATTTCAAAACACCAAAAACATCCAAATATTTGAAAAAAATCCATCCGTCCCATCTTGCTTTCACCCACAATAAATATCCACTCATAATAAGTCATCGTCACCCCCAACATTTGGTGAAACAATCCGAAACAAGTCTAGTAGATCAAAAGTGAAAACTCAATCGTTAAGGTCTCAAGTCTAGGTCAGCAGGTAAACAAGTTGGTCAACTCTTGATACTAATAGTCCATCATCCAGTCAATCCCAAATCATCTGATAACATCATGTCCTAGGATGCATCCTTCCTACGATGGACATCAACATCAAGCATCACCACAGTTTAGTATTGGCTAGAGGTATGAAGAACATTAGCTTGTTTATTTACTTGATCTTTGTTTTGTTGACTTATCTTATTTCACTCATTCCAATGACCTCTCCATGATGTCTAATCAAAATGATTTACAAATAAAGGAATGGGGCAATGATCATTATCTTTTATCCATTGTGCTTGTTGGATATTATTGTAATATAACTTTGGTCATGCATGTTTTGTTTGGTTCGTAGGGAGGGTGTTTTAGGTGTCTTGTTGATCACATAGGAAGGCTTGATTTTCTATGTTTTGGTCTGAGATGTTTAAAATATTTGAATTGCATTCTAAATAGTATTTCATATGCCAGGTGTGAATAAGGATACTCCTATCTGATTCTCGAGTCAAAGTCCATCACACTAGGTACCATGCCATCCTGGTTCTTTATACCTTGGTGCATCGTGCCTATGTGTGTTATTAAACATAAGGTAAGTAAACTCTTTTAAAATCCCAATCCCTGATAAGAAATACATCATCATCATTCATTGTCATCTCTAATAAAGTCTTGACAAATCATGGACTTTTTGGATCCTCTTATCATCATCTCATTTCTTTTTTCTTCTCTTTGTGCTAACATGGTACCATGATAGTCAACCAAACATCTCTAATGCATCCATCCTACATCCACAAACCATCAACATATTTCATATCACATATAATAGGAAACACCAATCATTTCTTTCACATGCATTTCATTTCCATCATTGCACCATAATATAGATTGGTTATTCTAAGCATCTTAAAACCATCTCATTTGCATCATCATCATAACCATCCATATGTCCATCTTGAACCTCTTTGTCATGAGATCGACCCTTAAATCAAAATTTTCGCTCTATCTCTCAAGGGTTTAGTGTACCGGTATACTTCTTTCCACTTAGGCATTTGAAAAAATAGTTTTTTTTTTGAATTTTGATCTTGACAAGTTATTCTTTGAACCAACACAATAGGTACATTGCTTCAAAGAGAGGAAAAATGTAGACACTCGAAATATCTTGATTGATATCATGCACTCAATTATAATTCACTAACTTAGATTCTTCCTTGATCATTTCCTTACTAACCAATTTATTTAATTAATTCATCAAAATTCCTCCTTTAATTAAATAAATCAACTTTATTTAATTAAATCCTAATGTTCCTCATTTAATTGAATAAATCAAATTTATTTAATTAAATTACTAATGTTCTTTATCCTCTCATTTGATTTAAAATGAATCCAAATATTTAAATTAAATGTCACAATCAACTTGCCGATAAGGGCGTGGTTCGGTGGTCAAGTCGCTGGTTGTAGTGATGACCACTAGGGTTCAAACCTTCACTGGGTCAAAGTGCTTGCAGGCATTATGCCTTCGCTGGGCCTTTGTGCTCGCGGGTTTGGTTGTTTCTGTGGTTTGTTGTATCTGGTCTCATAGCTCCTGGCCAAAAAGCTGCTTTACCCCAATTATGGGTGCACCTTTAAAAAAAAAAAAAAAAAATAAAAAGAAATGTCACAATCAACTAAATTCAATCTAAGTTAATTAATCATAAATTAATTAACTCCTAACACTAATCCTCCATTCCTCTAGCTTTTGCAAGTTGCACATGTAAATCAATTTATTTGTTTTACTAATTCCTTCTATTTCCATTCAAATATGGCATATTCTCATAATATTCCACTTATTTGAATTCTCCCTCCTAAAGGGCTTTTGTCCTCCAACTTGGCATTAAAGGCTCTTACATGCCCTCTCCTTGAGCCAACTTGGCATTAATTCCTCTTACATCCCCTCTTGCACAAGTCACCTCTTCAAATTCAAATTTCACCTTCATGAATTTAACATCCACACTATTCAAAATGTTCTCCACTGTCCTTCATTAGCATGTTGACAAGTGGCACCATGTCATTGGTCCCTTCTTTAATCCCACATTCATCCTATTCCTCCTTCTTCAATCCTTCTTCATTATAAATAGAGGCCTTTTCTATTGATTTGGGATCTACAATCTTAGGCATTTTGAATCCACAGGTTTATGCAAGTTTATTATCCACATTAGCATACAATTCATCATCCATAGCTAGGTTATTGAAATTTTTCATCAAGGATCACATATTCATCATCAAGCTTATCAAGGGATTGGGAAAGGACTTCTTTCCACATCAAAGAAGCACCAATTCCCCCATGGGATGCTAGTTTGAGCATTCAAATAGGATTTCATTAGTAGTTTATTTGATTATTTTTCTTTGATTTCATATTCTTGTGTTTGAATGAATTTAATGGTGAATGCTTGTTTACACTTGTTCATGGACTAAAGTTTGAGTGTTTGTTCATGTTTGAGTAGTTCTAGGCAAAGCATTCCACATAAGCTATGTGCATGTTTGTATTAGTGAAAAACTAGAGAAATTACTCATTATTACATTAATTATATAAAATTGTCATGATTGATAATATTAGACAAATATTTTAAGATATAAAATAATTTTAAAAAATAATTTAAATTTTTTTATTGACAATTCAAATTATACCTCAAAATCAGTTATTAAAAATACTTATATATTTACTTCTCTATTTCTCTTATGATATAGTATGAGATATAGTTTGAAACATTAATTAAAAAAGTGTACAATTTTTCAATAAATATTTTCGAATTTAAAATTAAAAAATTCAATGTCCATGTGTTACTTTTGTTTTAATCAACTATAGACACTAAATCACCATAAAAATATAGGGGAGAAAATGGATTATCGGGGAGAAAATGGGTTATCTTTTTTATGCAAGTATACATCACCATCCAATGTTCTATATGAATGAGACATAAAGTTAATCTATAACTAACTTTATATGATTCTATCTCTTGAAAAAGACAAAAATCATGTAAATATCTTTTTTTAGTAATGAAAGATAAATTATTATCATGACTTTTAACTTCCTTTGTCTATATAATTTATTAGTGTGTCATTAAAATATGTATTATGTTTTTTCTTTGTCTTTAATGTACAATGCATCAATGAATTTTTTTACCTTTTATTTCTTTCCTTGTCTTTCATTTTCTTGAGTTCATACGATGAAGTACCATGCTTTAAATTATTTTCCATACAATAATAATTTTAATTCTATAATTATTCTTTGATCCTTCTCTAGTTTATACATAAAATCTAGTAAATATTAGAGAGGAAAAAATAAGATAATTTTCATGTTTTTAATAAGATAAGATAAGAATCATTTTTAAATATAAAAGGCACTATATATTCTTCGTAATATCATTTTTATATTTGAAAATGGTGTCAATGAAAGATCCTATATTGATTTTGTTCTTTGATACTAGTGGTTCAGGTAGAGAAATTGAGTTACATATTTTGGTAAAGTTAGTTTTCCAATTATTTAGTAAATAAAAAGTTAAAATAAAATGATGTTGATTCTAAATTTCAATGGTGTTACATATTTTATCAATTCCATCATTCCCCATGGTGTTTTAGGATTCGTACAATAGTTTATTTTATTAATAAAGACCATAAATATATATTTTAAAATAACTATTTTATCTTTTAAGGAGTCAATGTTAGAAAAATAATTTAGATTGGTCAAAATAGGGCTTATACAACCTTTATAATTTTTCATCTTTTCTTGTTAATGGATCCATTTTAACTTTATATGTTTCCTTTAAACTTCATATTGATTTAAGATTTAAATTGTGTTATTATTGAGTATTTTGTTGTATTTAATGAATACTACATTATTTAAACAAGGCTTAGAATCTCTAGTGTATTTTTTATGATGAGAACAAATATTTCATATAAATGACTAATAAAATAAAGATATTTGAACAGTTTAAGATTGTGTGATAAAAATAGTTATGTTTGATATAATAGATTTGACTAAAAAATGTTAAATAAAGAACATGAAGTAGTAAAAAAGTCATATATACACATAAGAGATGAAATTATATGGGAAACCTTTACAAGAAAAACCCACTAGTAAAATGGCATTCATAATTTTATTATTCAAGAATAATTTCATTCAATACAATTAATCTCTTTCATGCATAGTCCCAACCTACAAACTAATATTATATAAAATCCAATTATGATTCAATCATAATTCAACTACATGCAAAAAATCTAACCTTGAAATGTCCATACAAATAAATAGTTATAGTTACGTACACAACCATTTTATGACAATATCATGACACCTACATGCAAAAAATTACATGTAGCATAACCTTATTATATGAATGATTTACATTCATAGAGTCAATATTTCTCACACTTGGTAAAAGACCATTGACTCACTTCTCTTGAACTACATAGATCTTCTTATACTATAGCCAAATATTTCCAATGGTTTACAATAATAGAGACAATCTTGATGAGCTAGAACTACTTGAAATTCCTTTGAGTATCTCTCTAGAACATTGCCATGATATTGGTTATCATTTTATGCACCCCAATAGTACTACAAATGTACCTACATTACAAACATACAATAACATAGCTAAAAATATGTAGTTGTGAGTTCCCATTCAAATGAATTAAGATTGGGAACATAAAAAAACTTGGCTCATACAAGTCTCTACAATAAACTACAACACTAAATGTAGACAATAAAAAATGCCCTAAACGATATCATACACTTGAAACAGGTTTAATAACATCATTTCCTCTTTAAACCCATCCTCTTTTCGCTTAATTAATCAAATTAGCCTAGCTAATTAATTAATTGCATCATTTTTATCTATTAACCTAATTAATTCAAATCGGGTTAATTCATTCCCCCTTTCACGCTAACATTTCATCTCATTAAATTAAATAAATCAAATTATTTAATTTAATTCCCTAAGTCATCTTATTTAATTAAATAACTCTAAGTTATTTAATTAAATATCATTTAATCTCTCCCCCATTCATTAAATCATTTAATTTAATGAATATCACTTTTATTTCTTCGAATCCCCTAATTGTATTCTTAAACCTTTTTTAATTAGTAATTAAATTAATTTTCCTCTAAGAAGGGGAATATTTTAATAGAATATTGCTTATTCTCTTTTTTACACAATTAAGAATTTCTTTTAATTTGCAAAATTCCTTTTATCCTCACCTAAATGAATATTTAGAGGAATATTCTTATTCCTTCATCATTTGAAAAAAGGGATATTTTCACTTAGCTTCTAATGCAAGTTTTAACCTTTAACCTTTTGAACAAGTCACCTTTGACATGTGTGAGCAGGTCAAAAGCATGTTTTTTTGAAGCAAGTGTGAGCCCTTGATTAAATCTCATCATTTATTCTCATCTATTGATGAGAATCCATGATCCATGCCTCTCACCTCTTTCATCTTGGATTGTTGATTACTTATTTCAATCTCAACCCTTCATTTCTCACTTGTTCTCCTATAAATAGAACACTATTTGGAGACAAATGGATCCATGTTTCAATTGCAAACTTATGTTGTTGAACTCACTTACATCCACACTCATCTTTTACTCACTCTTAGCTTATTTTAGTTTATTTCTAATTGCATAATGTAACGCCCGTCGTGCAAACCCCAGAGAACACACACATAAAGCGAATAATTTTTTTTTTAAATAATAAAGGTAACATGTAACAAGATTAAACCAAAATCACATAGCATAACACATAACATTAATACACTTGGTTCTCTGGGGCACGCGAGGTTACATTGCAACCACAAAACATAATAAAGATAATGAAACTAACATAACCATTTAATTTATGAAAACCATATACAATGATACAACTGATAGCCATGATGCGAGTATGACAACATCGCACAATTACATCCATGATAACTCTTTTAACATGATCCAATTCAAACCTAACTATTACATCATAATAATATTACATTACAATTTTCTTTGATACATGAATTACATTGAATTTCCCAACATGGGGATTGAAACAAAATAAAGGAACATGAAGTACAACTGATCACTGGAACATCTGCACTGCGGAAAGTTGAGGAAACAAGACGCTGATGGGGAACCCAATGGGTGCGGAGCACGTTCCACCCAACCATGTGAATTACGAAGTAACTCACCCCCCGTGCTCAGAGGTGACGAGGAAGTGAACCCGACCATGAATGTCAAACTGACTCAACAACATGATACAAAACAAGTACAACTCAAATATGCAATGCACAACCATCGACGTACTCAAATCACATAACAAGTTAAACCAAGAACTCTTCACGATAACATAAAGTAATATCACTTAACAATCATGAATCAAATTCACAAGAATTCAAAGAAACATCACAAAGAGATAACATCCAGAAGAACTGAACCAACACCCAAAATACATTTCCAAATAAAACCAAACCAACCATTATAAAGAATACGATTCCATAAAAGTTCTGAATCAACCATTCAATACACCATTCCATAAGCAACAAGAAAACAAGTCAGACGGGTGTCAAGTAGGGAGGGTCATCACATAACTCTCATGGGATCCCCTGGCTCTTCCTCCAACTGAGGCGCCGACACCCACCTATGGATTCCCTAGCCCTATAATCAGAACAACATAAAAATAACAATATCCAGAGGCGACAAGAAACAAGGACCACAAGGGTGTCTAGTGGAGAGTGTCATCGCATAGCTCTCACAGGATCCCCTGGCACTTCCTCCTAACCGAGGCGCCGACACCCATTTATGGATCACCTGGCCCTTCCTCCTACTGAGGCGCCGACACCATAGGGTAGCTAATGCGGAGCCGATAATCTCTCATGAAGACGAGACTACGACTTTGCCGACCACGGCCTACTCAGTCTATCACTAGTCTACGGTAGCCCTAATGCATAGACGAGGAATCCATTTTTTTCTTTATCTTGTATGTTTTACTACCCATCCCCCTAAATTCTATTTTTAGGTTATCACTTGTTTAAACTACTCTTACGTGGGTTCCCCTGGAACTTCCTCTTACCCGAGGCACCGGTGCCCACGAAGAGCCACTCTCCCTATGACCCTTAACATATCTCCAAAACAGGCAAGGGTTGAACTAATCATAAAAGCATATAACCGCAACATGAACACGCGAGGCATTAACCTTCTCGCAACAACTCATAACCAAAAGTTTAACCAACCGTTCAACCCTTCCTAACGTAAGACAATAACGCTCAAGAGCATAAACAAAAAGAGAATAATACTCAAAATGACGAGCCTCTGGGACAAGGTTTTCACACTTTGGCAACAGGTTCCCACATTACGAGTGAAACTTACAACCATAAAGAAAAGAAAACAATAACAAGACTGCATGATTTCATAGTTAAGGAAAAACAACTCACTCGATTACACAACCAAAATCACAAATTAATTCAATTTCATAAAAGCTTCCTATTACATCCCAAATGCTAAAATAATCTAAAGTTTAGTTATATATAAAAATAACCCCATTACACTTCGTACAATCATAATTTCCGCAATTAAAACAAATACCAGTTTAAATAATTCGTCCAACCCATAACAATAATACTTTTTATTTCTTCAACAATTACCCTTTAAAACTTTAATACAATCATATTATAAATTAACAAAAATATTAAATACATAATCAAAATTTCATTTCAAATATATTGCAATTATTATATTTAATATTAAAATACATTATAACTATTATATTCAAAAATTAAATAAATTTAAATATGATTATTATATTTATTAAATTAAATACCCATCCAATGATAAAATAACATTAATTAATTATATATATATATATAATATTATTAAAATTTAACAAAATGTATTTAAATTATATATATTCATTTATAAATATTAAAACTAAATATAAAATAAGAAATAAAATAAAATAAACAACAAAAAAACAATGGCATACGCCCAGGCCGCCGGCTGTTCACTGTACGCAGCAGTCATAAAGACTGTTGTGTACAGTGCGCAGCCTTAAAGGCTGCTGTGTACGTAGCAATCTTTAAGACTGCTGTGTACGCAGCAGTCTTTAAGACTGCTGTGTACGCAGCAGTCTTTCAAGACTGCGAATAAGGGTACACCCGGCAGGCGAGAGGGTGGAGGGTACGGCTTCGGCCGTCCCTTCACCGTCCCCTACATTTTTTTCTTAATTTAAATTTTTTTTTTATAAAAAGAATTCCATACTGATAAAAAACAAAATTTCGTTTATTTTATAATAAACATTACAATCCGGCCGGTACAGGCACGGATTCGGACAGCCAATACGGCCATAACAAAAATTTTGATTGCATAAATACAATCCCAAATAAATTTATAATGCAAAGAACCTACAAATAAAAGTATAAATACAATATACGAATTTTCTGTGTGTACCTATATATATATATATATAAAAACCAGACAGGAAAAGATTTGAAATATAGAAATAATGTTAATATTAAAAGAAAGTATGTGTATATATATATATATGAGCAAATACTCATAATTTTGTTTAATAGAAGACAGATATATTTATATTCAGCAGTATTCTATAATAACATCAGAAGGTAAAATACAGAGAATTAAATAAATCTATTATATGCAAATATGTTTACAAAGACCAAAACTTTAAATTTACTATTCTCTACAAGAAGACTATCTTTTCCAAAAATTTCTTATTGACAAATTGATTATTTCAGAGACAGAGGTTTTCGTTTTGACAAAATTTTGTACAGTATAGTAACTATGATTTTCTCTGTTTCCAGGTCTAATAACTTGCCCTAGTTTTCAGTTTTCAACAGAAGTTCTCTATGTTCACAAAATTTATTTTTAAAAAGATCTATTTTTCTTTTCAGAACAAACAGAGAATAGAAAGGTACGAGGGAAACTACGAGAGGAACCTGGAGTCCAATGCAAAACTTGAAGATGCCCTCGAATCTGATTCCAATCCGTAGTCCAGAACGAACTCAACAATCCCTGGAGCACTTCAGCTTTCTGTTCTTCTGTGTGTGTGTGAGAACTTACAAAAATTCCTAATTAAATAAAATATAATGCCCCTTTTTTTCAAAGCTCTCCAAAAATCCCAATTAAAAGAAAAATCAATTCTTTAAAACTGGCTTTTTCCAACTCTCCATTTCCATTGGCTCACACTGTCTTTTTGTCCTTTTATTGCTTTAATTCCTATTTTTTCAACTTTTCTTGCACCTCACATTACATATTTATTTTAAATAAATTATTCACATAATTATCCACCACCAATTTAATTGATTAAAATAATTAAGTCATATTTAATATTTAATTATTAATAAATTGCAATATAAGATTTTCAAAAATAATAAAAATATTTAAATATTTAAATATCACTTACTCCAACATTAAAATAAATAATTTAATTCACTCAATAAGATAAATCATGACTATAAATGCCCTCATATATAAAATAAGACAAAACACATAACACAACAGACGAAGACGACAATTACACAAAAACAACTATACCAAACAATGAGACGACCTGACATCATGGAACGGGAGGACTTCATTGTCACCTCTGTATCAACATTTATCCGTTGGGTTATTTGGTGCTCGCCCTATCCTGCCGAAGCAGGTGGAATCGAGACTTATACCTGCAATCCTGCATACAAACGAAGTTGTGTACATGTGCATATATACATATATATCAAAGCATTAAATCAAGATACTGCATTGTGAGAAGGAATCACAACATAACAGGGCACTCGTGAACGAGTGATGCTATATTGTCCTTCGTCACACCTATTCTAACAATTATAACATAGTCAATGAATTACATTTCTAACTAACAATCATCTCATTACATATTAAATTAAATCACTGCATCATATCATAATTCATAAAATCAACTGATATAACTAACCATAATGTCATATAAGTAATCATGTCCATAATGAAATAGCAACATCATCAAGCATCTAACTAACCACATCAACAATAACAGTATCATCAAATGTCAACTAACCGAATCAAACAATACTAGTATCATCACCGTATCCAAGCAAAGCACAGAAAAATAATAAGTCTAAACAGTATGAGGGGTATTACATCCTCCCCCCCTAGGATATGGCTTACTCCTGGAAGCCATTAACTAATAGGATAAAAAGAAAAAATAAGATTCTCAAATAAGGGAGACATCCTCCCAAGACGCTAAGATCCCAACGAACCCTTTCGAGCTCACTTGCGAGCTCCGAACCCAGAACCTCGTCCTCTACCAGAAGCCTCTGCACCTGCATCCTGGTATCCACCCTGACGATTGTCAACAACAGAAAACTCTCAATGAGATCTACCCGCATCTCCCACTGTCGGCTTAGAAGCGGCAGGTCTCTGATTAAATCCAGAAGTGCTCTTTTGTGGACACAATCTAGCGATATGCCCTTGTTGCCCACATGAGTAGCAACCAGTACCTCGGCCTAATCCTCTGCCCTTGGATGGAGCATTGGATTGTTGAAAGCTTCCTTGACTCGGCGCTGACTGAAAACTAGGTGCAGGCTGTGCAAAACGTTCCTGACGAACTTGGTGCCTGATCCTATTCCGATCCCTACGAAACTGCGAATGGCCACCTTGCTGAGAATGAAAGTTTTCATGCTTCAGCTATGATTGTTGTTGTTGATGCTGCTACTGCTGCTGATGTTGCTGACCCCCTTTAGGAGGTGGATTCCTATTCCTGGAAGATCCTGCTCCCTGTGACTGCCCTCCATGAGTAACATAACCAGGTGTGGGCGTGCTACCAATCTGTACTCCGATGTGACCACCCAAAGCCATGGCCAAATTTTCCTCCACTAAGCGAGCCTTCTCCACTGCCATCTCCATCGTCTTCGGCTCGAAGACTCGTACACCACCACTGATGCGGGCATTTAAGCCCCAAACAAAATGCTGCACTAACATGCCCTCATCGTGGCTAATCCCTGCATACTGCTTCAACTCATAGAAGTGCCTCTCATACTGCTCCACTGACATAGACAACTGCTTGAGATCGTGAAACTCGTCAGCCCTACGTTGCCTCCAGTGATCTGAGAGGAAACGAGCTCTGAACCTGTCTAGGAACAACTCCCAAGTAACCATACTGAGATCAAGATGTAGTTTCTGTTCCTCAAGGCGCCACCAAGTAGACGCAAAACCTCGCAAGTGCATAACTGTGCACCGTGCCTTGGTATTGCTACCATAGGGGTGCATGGCGAAGCAACGGTCTAAGTCAATTAACCAGGTCTCAGCCTCAAGACCTCCTCCAGAACCATCAAAAGTAGGAGGGTGCGCCCTCATCAGATCTCTCATATGGCCTACTACGACTGCATCTGGAACCACATCTGCATCCCTGCGCCTCGGAGACCTCTCTCTCTCCCTCTCCACCTGGTGCACCTCATCTGGCCTGGGTCCTAATCGGTCAAGGATCTCTCCAAGTATATGATGTAGCTGACCGTCTAGACCAGGCTGTGCTGGATGCCGGCCACCTGATGGAACGTTGTGCTGATTCTGATGTTCCTCATGCTCAGAACCATGGGAGCTAGGAACTGAGGGGCTTCACCGGTTTGCTCTACGTCCGGCACCACGGCCTCTTGCACGGCCACGTCCTCTACCTCGAGGCATATTTCTACGCCAAAAGATAAAGTACAACATGAGCACAAGAGTTTCACCAACGGTAACCTAATGGACTACACTACCCAAAGACCCTAGTGTTTGCAACCTTGGCTCTGATACCAAGTTGTAACGCCTGTCGTGCAAACCCCAGAGAACACACACATAAAGCGAATAATTTTTTTTTTAAATAATAAAGGTAACATGTAACAAGATTAAACCAAAATCACATAGCATAACACATAACATTAATACACTTGGTTCTCTGGGGCACGCGAGGTTACATTGCAACCACAAAACATAATAAAGATAATGAAACTAACATAACCATTTAATTTATGAAAACCATATACAATGATACAACTGATAGCCATGATGCGAGTATGACAACATCGCACAATTACATCCATGATAACTCTTTTAACATGATCCAATTCAAACCTAACTATTACATCATAATAATATTACATTACAATTTTCTTTGATACATGAATTACATTGAATTTCCCAACATGGGGATTGAAACAAAATAAAGGAACATGAAGTACAACTGATCACTGGAACATCTGCACTGCGGAAAGTTGAGGAAACAAGACGCTGATGGGGAACCCAACGGGTGCGGAGCACGTTCCACCCAACCATGTGAATTACGAAGTAACTCAGCCCCCGTGCTCAGAGGTGACGAGGAAGTGAACCAGACCATGAATGTCAAACTGACTCAACAACATGATACAGAACAAGTACAACTCAAATATGCAATGCACAACCATCGACGTACTCAAATCACATAACAAGTTAAACCAAGAACTCTTCACGATAACATAAAGTAATATCACTTAACAATCATGAATCAAATTCACAAGAATTCAAAGAAACATCACAAAGAGATAACATCCAGAAGAACTGAACCAACACCCAAAATACATTTCCAAATAAAACCAAACCAACCATTATAAAGAATACGATTCCATAAAAGTTCTGAATCAACCATTCAATACACCATTCCATAAGCAACAAGAAAACAAGTTAGACGGGTGTCAAGTAGGGAGGGTCATCACATAACTCTCATGGGATCCCCTGGCTCTTCCTCCAACTGAGGCGCCGACACCCACCTATGGATTCCCTAGCCCTATAATCAGAACAACATAAAAATAACAATATCCAGAGGCGACAAGAAACGAGGACCACAAGGGTGTCTAGTGGAGAGTTTCATCGCATAGCTCTCACGGGATCCCCTGGCACTTCCTCCTAACTGAGGCGCCGACACCCATTTATGGATCACCTGGCCCTTCCTCCTACTGAGGCGCGGGCACCATAGGGTAGCTAATGCGGAGCCGATAATCTCTCATGAAGACGAGACTACGACTTTGCCGACCACGGCCTACTCAGTCTATCACTAGTCTACGGTAGCCCTAATGCATAGACGAGGAATCCATTTTTTTCTTTATCTTGTATGTTTTACTACCCATCCCCCTAAATTCTATTTTTAGGTTATCACTTGTTTAAACTACTCTTACGTGGGTTCCCCTGGCACTTCCTCTTACCCGAGGCGCCGGCGCCCATGAAGAGCCACTCTCCCTATGACCCTTAACATATCTCCAAAATAGGCAAGGGTTGAACTAATCATAAAAGCATATAACCACAACATGAACACGCGAGGCATTAACCTTCTCGCAACAACTCATAACCAAAAGTTTAACCAACCGTTCAACCCTTCCTAACGTAAGACAATAACGCTCAAGAGCATAAACAAAAAGAGAATAATACTCAAAATGACGAGCCTCTGGGACAAGGTTTTCACACTTTGGCAACAGGTTCCCACATTACGAGTGAAACTTACAACCATAAAGAAAAGAAAACAATAACAAGACTGCATGATTTCATAGTTAAGGAAAAACAACTCACTTGATTACACAACCAAAATCACAAATTAATTCAATTTCATAAAAGCTTCCTATTACATCCCAAATGCTAAAATAATCTAAAGTTTAGTTATATATAAAAATAACCCCATTACACTTCGTACAATCATAATTTCCGCAATTAAAACAAATACCAGTTTAAATAATTCGTTCAACCCATAACAATAATACCTTTTATTTCTTCAACAATTACCCTTTAAAACTTTAACACAATCATATTATAAATTAACAAAAATATTAAATACATAATAAAAATTTCATTTTAAATAAATTGCAATTATTATATTTAATATTAAAATACATTATAACTATTATATTCAAAAATTAAATAAATTTAAATATGATTATTATATTTATTAAATTAAATACCCATCCAATGATAAAATAACATTAATTAATTATATATATATATTTTAATATTATTAAAATTTAACAAAATGTATTTAAATTATATATATTCATTTATAAATATTAAAACTAAATATAAAATAAGAAATAAAATAAAATAAACAACAAAAAAAAACAATGGCATACGCCCAGGCCGCCGGCTGTTCACTGTACGCAGCAGTCATAAAGACTGCTGTGTACAGTGCGCAGCCTTAAAGGCTGCTGTGTATGTAGCAGTCTTTAAGACTGCTGTGTACGCATCAGTCTTTCAAGACTGCGGATAAGGGTACACCCGGCAGGTGAGAGGGTGGAGGGTACGGCTTCGGCCGTCCCTTCACCGTCCCCTGCGTTTTTTTTAATTTAATTTAAAAAAAAAAAAAAAAATTCCATACTGATAAAAAAACAAAATTTCGTTTATTTTATAATAAACATTACAATCCGGCCGGTACAGGCACGGATTCGGACGACCAATACGGCCATAACAAAATTTTTGATTGCATAAATACAATCCCAAATAAATTTATAATGCAAAGAACCTACAAATAAAAGTACAAATACAATATACGAATTTTCTGTGTGTACCTATATATATATATATATATATAAACCAGACAGGAAAAGATTTGAAATACAGAAATAATGTTAATATTAAAAGAAAGTATATGTATATATATATATGAGCAAATACTTATAATTTTGTTCAATAGAAGACAGATATATTTATATTCAGCAGTATTCTATAATATCATCAGAAGGTAAAATACAGATAATTAAATAAATCTATTATATGCAAATATGTTTACAAAGACCAAAACTTTAAATTTATTATTCTCTACAAGAAGACTATCTTTTCCAAAAATTTCTTATTGACAAATTGATTATTTCAGAGACAGAGGTTTTCGTTTTGACAAAATTTTGTACAGTATAGTAACTATGATTTTCTCTGTTTCCAGGTCTAATAACTTGCCCTAGTTTTCAGTTTTCAACAGAAGTTCTCTATGTTCACAAAATTTATTTTTAAAAAGATCTATTTTTCTTTTCAGAACAAACAGAGAATAGAAAGGTACGAGGGAAACTACGAGAGGAACCTGGAGTCCAATGCAAAACTTGAAGATGCCCTCGAATCTGATTCCAATCCGTAGTCCAGAACGAACTCAACAATCCCTGGAGCACTTCAGCTTTCTGTTCTTCTGTGTGTGTGTGAGAACTTACAAAAATTCCTAATTAAATAAAATATAATGCCCCTTTTTTTCAAAGCTCTCCAAAAATCCCAATTAAAAGAAAAATCAATTCTTTAAAACTGGCTTTTTCCAACTCTCCATTTCCATTGGCTCACACTGTCTTTTTGTCCTTTTATTGCTTTAATTCCTGTTTTTCAACTTTTCTTGCAACTCACATTACAAATTTATTTAAAATAGTTTATTCTCATAATTATCCACCTCCAATTTATTTAATTAAAATAATTAAGCATATTTAATATTTAATTATTATTCAATTGCAATATATGATTTTCAAAATAATAAAATATTTAAATGTTTAAACCTCACTTACTCCAACATTAAAATAAATAATTTAATTCAATCATTAAGTTAAATCATAACTATAAATGCCCTCATAAATAAAATAAGACAAAACACAAACACAACAGACAAAGACGACAATTACACAAAAACAACAACT
>VDFB02347827.1:0-14941 GCA_007258455.2 Sequoia sempervirens
TTGAAGGTTTGAAGCATAATCTTCAAGTGTTTGTCAAATGTGTGATCAAGGACACACCCTCACATTCCATGGTCAAGGTTGTGAGATAAGGAAGGAAAATATAGGAAAAATAGTTGCAGATGCAAATAGAACATCAAATAACCTATACATCCTCAGTGAGATCAAGGGAGAAAAATGTTATATGGGACAAACCAATTGTTTCCTTAGCTTTTGTCAACCCTTTTTAGGCCTTGTTAAATTTTGGAGAAGTTCGTCATTGGCCATTGGATTCCAAAGAGGTTCTTTGAACCTTGTTGGGTTCCAACAAAGTTTCGCTAACCATGTGCTATCTTGATAACTTGTTAAAAGGTCCATTTTGTTTATGATGTGCCGATCTTCACTTAAGTCATAATAACATTGTCGGGTTTCAACAAGGTTCTTTGAACCTTGTCGGGCTCTGACAAGGTTATTCTAACTATCTGTTAACCCGACATTGTCGTTTTGAGGTCTATTTTATCTTTGATTTTTCGCTCTTTACTTAAGTCTCGCCAATCTTATCGGCTTTCGAAGAGGTTCTTAGAACCCTGTCAGAACTCAACGAGGTTTTCACAACCAAGTCTGGAGCCGACACATTTTGATACTTTGGTTTCATCACAAGTTCTCATAAAATTTTGAGGAGAAAACCTAAGACAATGAAGAAGCATTTTTGAACTTCCTTGAGGTTTCGAAACCTTTGTCAGAATCCGGCAAGGTTTCCACAACCTCGAGAAAGCCCATTGAGGTTCCTTCTAGAGGAAATTCTAAGTTCTCATTTGAAGCTCGCTATGAAGAGTCATTTTAAAGAAGTTTTTTGGAAGAGGCAAGAGGTTTCAAAACCTTCGTTAGAATTTGGCAAGGTTCTCAAAACCTACAACTTTTCCGACACAACTTTGTAGCCATTCCTCTTCAAAATTTCAAAAGTGTCAGAAATGGATGTTGAATGAGAAAGCTCAAATGTGCCAAATTTAAGGCGCGCCATTTATGCTCCCTCCTCGAATTAAATGCTATTGGCTATAAATACATTCAAGGCATTATTAAGAGCCATTTCGATAAGCAACCGACAAAGAATTGTTGAAGAGTGGGGAAGAAAAGAATAGAAAGCTCACAACACCAAATTTTGTCACAGTGATTGTTATAGACAGATTAAAGGTATTTATTAGTTTTCTTTCACAATTCTTGGTGTATTGGGAATTGAATTGAGGTAATATACGGGACATAGACGAGATGTAGAGGTTTGGTAAGAAATTTGAAGCTCTGGTGTAATCCTAATTAATTCTCAGATTTTCACATCCCTCAAAATTAAATTCAAATACCTAGGCTACAAACATTTGTCGGGTTTGTCCAACACCATCTCAAAAATTGGCGACACGAAGTTGGGGCATGTGAATTTGCAAGATTTTTGGGAGAGGACTAGAAGAGAAAACAAATCTCCCATTACACAAAGACTGATTGAGAGTGGATTGCTACAAGCGGCTACATTCCCTATGTCAGTACAATGTGCAGACTTGGTTCTAGAGTGCATGAACCATTTTCATCCACAAACCCGTGAATTAAGAACCAATGACAATAGGTTGGTGGTTAGATTGACTAGCGACACTTGCCTCCGACTGTCCCAAAGAGATGAATTTGCTGCCATTGATTATATGGTTGCTTACCAACATTTCACTGAGAAGAAGAGCTAATGCAAGAATACAATTGCTTGCCAATGGTTTGCAACACCTATAAATGCATGTCCCAATTATCTAAAAAGTTGTGTCTCTCTCATTTCACAAATGGAATTTTAGACTTTAGAGTCCTTCACAGACTAAAAGGTAATGAGAATGCACATGATTTTGAGGAGTGAATGTATTTATTCATTGTTGTGATAATTCATGGGCAACAATTCATTGATTGAGGCATTTCAATTAGCAACCAAATCCACTTGGAAATCACCCACTTCCAGCTACACAGGGCCTTTTATATGCCCTCCTACCTTTTCTATGCCATTGCTTGCACAAGGCCTTGGCTAGGACTCTGTCCGGTAGGTGTTCTTGATGATTCCATTCAAATCTATGATTGTTACACTTAGTTGCATTTGGAAAGAAGTTATAGGAGTTTTAGAAGGGTAAATGATGCCTTTACAATGGGAGTGGTGGGAGAGATTCAGGGGGAAATGGGCTTGAGAATAACTCTTGAAGCCGCTCAATTGATCAATAACTATGGCAGTTACTTCATTCAATTTCAAAGGTTTACCTATATAAGAGTTGGGGGATTTGATGGATTGCCCTACAAACTGCCAAAATATGTTGATGACAAGTTTGTCCTCATTGAGATAGGTAGATAGGTGGCTGAAGTGAACAAGAGATGCCATGAAAGGAAGAAGGAAGGAATTCATTTCCCCATTAGCTTATCACATTATCAATGCAACTCCATGTCTGATGCTTTGAATATTGAAAAGGACTTAGTTAAATTCACCACATAGTTTTATGAAAAAAGGTTTTTGTTTGATAGCCAAAACTTTTTCAGGAATAATCTGCAGCTAAGTCTAGGTTTTAATCAAATTTCGGATTTGGAAGATTATTGGGCAGATTGTGTAGATGAATATGAAGTAAGGAGAAGAGGATGGATGAGATTCTCACTAAGATAGATTGTATCTTTTAGGTTAAATTGGGATATCTAAGGTCTTGAAGATGAATTTGATTTGGTAGATCCCATCTTCACAAACCACATACAAAGTCAGGTCATCTTACCAATAGATTGGAGTGTTAAGGAAATAGAAACCATTGAGGCTAAGACTACAATAGTACTTAGTGGAATAGAGGAATGGGTAATGAAAAGGAAGGCTGAAAAGAAAAATCCTGCCCCTCAGCAAGCTAAGGAAGGTATAGAGCAAGCAGAGAGTAGTCAGAGGAGGTCTTCATCACCTCAACAAATGGCATCCACAACACAACAAAATACCTTTGGAGGCAACAAAGACGATGACGAGGATCCCTCGGGAAGAAGGAATTTGGAAAAGGCTTGTGAGGTATCTTCAGAAGAGATGGCTCAGAGAGAAAAGGACAAGAAAAGATTGAGTCCTATGTTAGAAGAAATAGAAGAGGAAGCTGTCCATATATCTTCTTCACCATCTCAATTAAGCAATTCTTCTTCTTCTCCTTCTCATGATTCTCCTATTCTTGATGCCCCTGAGAATCCATCCACACAAGCTGAGGAGAATCCATCTTCTTCCCCTAAGATTGGAGTTTCTGATACACCTCCTCTCAGAAGGTCCCTTCAATTCTCTTCCCAAGGAACTAGTAATGTTCCCACATCTCCATCCGTTTCATGGTTAGAACAATTTCTAACTAAGAAAAAAAAGATTGTTGAGTTGAGCGTGCTTGACAAAGACATTGCATCTCAATTGCTTCAAAGAACGCCACGGGTCAAAAAGCTTAAAACAACCTCCTGATTGTTGAATGACCCCTCTTCAGCGAATATGTATGTTGAGATTGCTCACCCCTCTGCTCAAAAGGAGGCTGGTCAAATGACTGCAAGTGATTTCAATACTCTAGGATTAATCTGGGACCCTCTACAAGAGATGGAGATGTCCACAATTTCTAGGTGTCAACTGTTGGGCTTGTAGAAAGGACAAAAAAAGACAAGTAGACCAAAGATTGGGTAAAGCAATAGGTTAATGCTTTAACCAATTGTTTAAGATCTCTTGTCGATCTTTCTGCTCAACTCACTAGCCAAATTGAAGTAGCTTTTGATCCTAGTTTTGTTAGTGGGAAGGAAATGATCAATAAAATTCATGTTTACAAGTCTTATGGGAAGGTCACAGAAGATTGGACCAAGGATATCTTGGTAAGGGGAACAAAGTTCGTCACAAACATGAGAAAGATTTGTGAAGATATTGAGGCATTGGAGAAAGAAATCGACAATGAAATTGCTGCAACCAAACATGAAGAATCTAATTGGTTGAAGACTAACAACGATCTCAAGGAAATGATTGATTTGGCGTTGGATAAACTAGTAGCTGAGCAGATTTTGTCAAACATCGAAGATGGTAGATGCTTTATGTGGAAGAAAAGTATTGAATTGAAACTCTTGTTTCTAAAACAAAACATATTAGAGCAAAGCAAATTGCTCAAGGAATGTAATCAGATGAAGGTTGACATTCAAAAGGATCTTTCAAGCGTTTGCATTCGCCTCCGAAGAGAAGATGATTCTCAAGATGAGAATGCAGAAACATTGAAGGGAAAATTCAAGGAAATGATCAAGAATCTTTTCAACAATCTTTTAACGTGGAGAGCATGAGGAGATTAAGTAATATTGACTTCTCTTTATCCCAATTCCTTGGACATGCAATGACATTCTCCGTTAAGGTAGATTTGGTATGTGGAAACAAAGATTTGTGGAAATTGAGAACTAAAAATGTAATTATTCCTCAGCATAGCGAGATGCCTCTGGTGATCAAAGCTTTTCAAACATACAAAGCCAAAATTGCCACCCAATCTGCCTAGTCATCACAAGAAGGGGATGCTGATAGTGCGCTACGTCAATAATATCTCATGTTTTTATCGGTTTCATTTTGTAAAAGTATGTTAAAGTCCCGAGAAGTTTAAGGGACTCTTAACTTCTTATTTTCGGTTTCTTTTAAGAAGCGGTTACTCTCACAAATGTATATATATAAACCATGATGCTACCGAAAGAATTTTCTTAGAAATTTTTGAAAAAGGAAATAGATAGAAAGTAATTCAAACTTGAAAAGAAGCTGTATGTTTGTGAGCTTGTAGTTTTGGATAAATGAATGAAATGAAATCCATTATAATCGTTGTGATTGGTTTTTTTGGTTATTGCATTTCTGTGTGAATGTGAGAACCACTTCACAGTCTTTAACCTCCTCGAGTTTAGGAATTATGCTGGTTGACAAGTTTATTATTTTATGCTTTGTGGAATGCAATTAGTCTGTGTTTTGATTGTTTTCTTACAAATTATGTTTTGGTCAATAAAGATTCATTGGTAGCATTTTATAGATCTCTATTGATTCTATTATTGTGGCCTTTCTTGCTTTTTGGTTAAAAGCATACGCATGTTAAAAGTTTTTAAAATTCAGAAAAGAACATATTTTATTAATAGGCAAGGGAGTTGTACCTCATAAAATTCAGAGGGAAATTATTCCATATTTTCTTATTAGACAAGGGAGTTGTACCTCATAGAAATAATTTACCCAATTGTTGGTTAGTGATTATTCCTATGATTGGGCAATAGAGGAAAAATTTGAGAATTTCAGATAGTGAATAATCTATTAACTAACATAGATGAAAGTTGGTTATGGCGTAGAAGAATGGGCCATATGAATTTTGATAATCTAGTGAAAATCAGCACCAAACAAGCTGTGAGAGATATGCCAAAGATCGCTAAACCTTCAAATACTCTTTGCAAGCAATGTCAACATGGCAAATAGACTAGAGCAAGCTTCAAGTCAAAGGAGTACTCAACAACAAAGCCATTGGAACTTGGCCATACAGGCCTCTGTGCGCCTACAAGAACACAAACTTTGCAAAGTGAAAGTTACTTTATGTTGCTTATTAATGATTACGCTAGAATGACATTGGTTACTTTCCTAAGAGAAAAATCTAAAGCATTTGAGAAGTTTAAAGCTTTTAAAGCCTTGGTTGAAAATGAAATTGGTTTAAAAATCAAGTGCTTGAGATCAGATCGAGGAGGTGAGTTTACCTCAAATGAATTTGAAGGATTTTGTGAGAATCATGGAATAAAGAGACATTTCTTAGCTGCAAGGACTCCACAACAGAATGGAGTTGTAGAAAGGAAGAATCAAACCATACAAGAGATGGGTAGAACAATGTTGAATGAATCCAAGCTAGCACATCAGTCTGTATTCTTAACAGAGGGCAAATAAGAGTCAACAACAACAAGACACCTTATGAATTATGAAAGGGTAGAACAACAACAGTTAAATACTTCAAAATTTTCAAGAGTAAGTACTACATAAGAAGAGATGAGGATTTGGGAAAATTTGACTCCAGATCTGATGAAGGCATCTTTCTTGGTTATTCCTCAAGAAGTAAGGCTTACAGATGTTACAATAAACTAAAATCAGCTCTTCCAATTGGAACACCTTTCTCAACTACATCAACCTCAAAATCATTCTGGAATAGAGGTGATATGGGAATTTCCCACTCATTTTCTGAATTATCATTACAGAAATGATGTACATGCTCCATCTTAGTTGTTGTTTTGAAAATTTCAGTGACTTCAAACTTTTCATTAGTAGCTGCATTTCCTTAAAATAAATCATTTTGAAGCTCTACCATACATTCCTTATGATTAGTGACATTATCTTCTTCATGGGAAAGTCCTATAGGTGCATCTTCCTTGATTTCAACAGTGTCATTATGCGTATCTACTCCACTAGTGTCATCAAGAAACTTGGTAGTCAAAGCAATCCCATTGGAGAGGTCTGATCTTGCAACTAAGGCTCCTGTCTTGTTTTTTTCCTCATGCACAATCTCATCAACAGTAGTTGTATGCATGGCTAAGAGGTCATTCTGAGACTCTATCATATATTCGTCATGTGATTAGGCATTTTCTTCATAAAACCTTTCTGATTTGAATCCTTTTTCCTCATGCTCTGAAGTGTCCCACCTTCGGATAGAGCGATTTTTTTCGATTACCTCAGTTTGACAAAGGTATCATTTTGTCAAACAGTTTGTATGCACACTGGATTGAGAATGTTTGATAGTTTTGGAAACACAAATCATGCATATAGAATCCAACAACTGAGCAACTCAACTCATTGGATTACTTCAGTTAATGTGGACAAATAATACATTCCAACATACAATGCTTCATATATTTCTGGATCATTGCATACCAGTAATAACTCATCAATTTGCAGCAATGCACAAGTACAGAAATACAACTCAGTTGTACATTAATTACTCGTGATATCCAACGTGTCTTGATAAATTGATGGGCACTCCTTTGACCGGGACGACCAAATTATTGCTTTTAGTTTGTGTCATGTCCCCTTCTCAGTGACATCTCTCGGAGTACAGGATTGGCCTATCACATGACCCTCGTAGGCTGATAGACTGGATAGAGGGTCGCCAATTAGCTCAACTTGATTAAGAGATTGTCCGGTAGTCTTTCGTTTTTGGCTCAATCCGGAGACTTTACTTGAGGTACTTTATTTTTAGCGGTTCACGAGTAGGACCCCTGTTTTATTTTTTTAGCAGTATGGCTTTGGCAGTATTCGGAATCACTTCAGAGTTCGTCAGCATCAGACGGATCAGTCATCGGATTAGTATCGAGGAAGATATTAATATTTAATTGCATTAATTAAATATTAATTATTTAATGATTATAATATAAAGTTATAATATTAATTATAACTTAAGTGATTTCTCATTGAGGGGTGCGCCATCATCAGGAAAGGGGCCAGTTTGGCAATTAAAGATTATTATAAAATATTTCACAGAGACTATTGAATTATTAAAAGATTAAAATGTGAATGTTTAATTAAAACCCTATTCTTAAGGAAATCGCACTTTTCAGCATAATAGTGGATTTGCCTTGGGTTTCGAGCATTATGAGATTATTGATATTGAAACTGGTCAAGTTTTTGCCTGAGCACAGAACCTTAGGGTTTGAAGTTCGAATTCCTTGGAGAACGAGCCATCTCCACTGGAAGCAGTTCAGAGGGTGTGAAATAACACCTGATCTATTGCAGCTGAGAGATTTCTTCACACAGGAGGAATCATTGAGCATCAGCGATTGTCTGTTTTCTGGGATTTTATCAGAGCTTATCATTCAGAATACCTTCCATCATCTAGGCGTCCATATTCAGAGATCTGGAGAGAGTTACAGAGAAAGCCGTACAAGTTATTATTGCTGCTGTTATTACCAGGCCGTACCATTCTGTGTCAGGCCGTACCATATCAGCAAGGACGTCTTTTGTCCCAGAGCACAACGCCTTCCTTTTTCATCATTTGTCTTCAGCAGGAGAGGCGCATATACCAAGGGAGCATTTGGGAAGCATCTGGCAGAGGAAAAGTGTGTCAACAAGTGAGCCGTACCTTCTCACATCTCATTCATGGCGGCTGAAACCAGGTTCATTAAATACTGAAAATACATTGCTTTATTTATTGCATGTAATAGAAATCTATTGTAATAGCTCCAGAAAGTGAAATAAATACACTAGCATCCATTTCCCATCATTATCAAAGTTATTTGATTTTTGTAGAATTTATTATTATTTTTACAAGCAAATCGTACCATTCATTTATTGCATCAAAAACACAAAAATTGCAAAAAAACCTAAAACGTCAGAAAAACCTAAAAAACTCAGTCAGAATCAGTATCAGGGGGAAACTAGGGTTTCTACAGTTTGCACCTCCCACATTGCATGAGATTCATGACTCCTTCAGAAATATTATCGACTCCTTTAGAAATATAACAATCTTCAGATTCTGACTTTCTTCCCCAGGTCAACTGTCCAAGTTTGTCTATTTTCTGCATAGGACTCACGACTTCAAGAGGAAATAGTCGATGCAATATAAAGGGTGGCAGAAATATGAGAGGCTTGATAACCTTTTATTCATCCACTTTGACCATGTGTATGAGACCCGAATGCAGACAAATGCTAGCTGGTAATTTTGTGTTAACTGCTGACTGGGATTTTGTCTTTTCCCTCCCACGTCCTATTATAGCCTTGTCTTATTCTGTAGTCTTTTGTCCTTTCTGAGCAATATGACCCACGATACTTCCTATGATGATGTCCACTGTTCATAAATCAACAACTTGTTGTGACCTTTTCACACATCACCCCATTCAAGATGGGGACCCCCTAATTTTTGCTCCATTATGGACTTTTGGCTTTGGTTTTGTCTCTCTCTCTCTCTCTCTATTTCGGTCGTTTTCTGCTGTCTGCCTTTCTGGGGTTGTACCCATCTGTGAACCTAAACGTGAAATTTGGCCAAGTCTTAAAATTAGGGTTTATATTTTCTGGTCAATTTGAGGTCGAACAAGGTGAATAAATTGAAAATTGAGACTAACATTGTTGGCAGCATGCTTCCGATAGGTTCTCAGCAAAGTTTCATGAGATTCTGGCAACTTACTATTTTTAGTAAGTGTGCAATTTAGGGCGTTCTCTCGGCACTTTTGGAGTTTTGATCATTACACTGCATCCAGGGCATGTCAAGCTGCTCGTCTACAAATTTTGAGCTGAAATGGGCAACTTACTATTTTTAGTAGTTCAGCTTCCAGAGTAGATTTCAGGGTTTATATGCAAAGTTCTTCATTGCATGCCTGGAGATTCTTTCTGGGTTTTCTGAAACCTTCACAACGATATAACATGCAAAGTGAGATAATGACTTTTAGAGTTTAGCCTTCAGAGGCTATTTTTAGGGTTTGCATGTCAGGGTTTTCTTTGCATGTCAGTATTTTCCTTATGGGTTTTTCGAGAGCTTCGCAATGGTGTGACATGCAAAGCAAGGTGATCAATATTCAAGGACTTACTATTTTTAACAGTTCCATTTCGACAACTCTCTCCCAGTGCATCAGAACCACAAACAGGGCGAAGTGCAACAAAAATGAGGTCAAACGGAGGTCGTTTGATATGCATGCAAGTCATATTAGGGTTTCCAGCTTCCGGACCCAAAAAGAGGGGTAAAAAGTAAGAATTTCCAAAAACCGGTGTATCCCACTGCGATCAGCATCTTTCAAGCTATCCACCGGTAAAATTTGAAGGCAATCGGAGCACTTACTATTTATAGTAAGGCGTTCCTGAAACTGGCTAAAAATAGTAAATCAGCAGCAGGCACCCGTGTCAACAGGCAGGGCACCCGATGAGGAGCACGTCATTTGAATTGCAAGTCAAACGGAGTTGTGGAGGTCTCAGAAACAAGCAGTTACTATAAATAGTAAACCACTTTCAGAAGTGTGCTATTTTTAGTAGGCCAGCTCAGGATAGCTGTATGAACAGACTGACAGGGTCATGAAGATCCAGTGCTTAAAATTTCAAATTGATCTGAGCTTCAAAAGTGTGAAAATTTAAGGGCTTACTATAAATAGCAGGACATGGAGAAGCTGGCAGAAAAATGGAAAAATGGCTAAGTCTGAAGCTCATCCTCCTCACCCATCAAAATGCGCCCAAGATGATTGGCAGAAGATTGAAAATGTCCAAGTTTGAACTTTATCCTGCTCCATGCATGAAATGCGCCCAACTTGCCTTGGGAATGTGAAGAAAATATTCTAAGTTAAAATTTCATCCACCTCCATACTTCAAATGCGCCCACAAGGTAATAGAGGTCAAGAAAAATCTCTAGGGCATAGGTTTCATCCTCCTGCCTATCCAAAATGCGCCCAGCTTGCATTCAAGATGATTGAATTTTTTTTAAGTGTTGGAATATCCTGCTCCCTAGGCCAAATGCGCCCATACTCAAGCAAGGTCAAAAAGTCAAAAGTGTTGGGAAGTTTCATCCTTCACCCCATGCTGAATGCGCCCAAGGGAGAACTAGTGAAAGTTGAAATTTTTTCTAAGTATGAGCAATATCCACCTCCTACCTCCATATGCACCCATCCTCCTCAAGGTACAAAATGCGCCCATGCTTCAAAGGAAAGTCAAAGAGGTCAAAAAGAAAGGCGTTGATGTTTATATCCTCCTCCATGTCTCAAATGCGCCCATGCAAGCTAAGAAATGACAAAAGAATCTAAGGCGTCCTCCATAACAAGTGAAATGCGCCCAAATAATGGCATGTAAGGACAAAAAGTGACATGCAAGGTACGAAGTCAAAGGCGTTGAAGGGTCAAATCCTTCACCTTATGCCAAATGCGCCCAAGATAAGATAAAGCTGATAAAAAAAAAATTACCATGGCGTTGGGTTCACTAAAGGTAAATTTGGTGAAAAGAGTTATCATGGCGTGGTGAAAGCTCTCTTGAGGGTGTCAAGTACGCCTATGCAAGATACAAGGTGAGATAAAATGAAATAAAATGGCTAAGACGTGGAAATAGAAATCCTCTTCAAGTGTGAAAGGCACCCAAAGGGAAATAAATAAGAGTTAGGCGTTGAAATTCAAAACATCCTCCATGACATACAAGATGCACTCAAAGCATTTGACACAGAATTGTGCTAAGTGTTGATAAAAAAATTTCCTCACAGGCAGAGTGATTGAAGATGGGTGAATTGGAATTTTGTAAGGCAAAAGTGCAAAACGTGCTAAGTGATATAAATTTTTTTCTAAGGCACAAAAAAATTTCTTCCTTAGAAAATACGCCTAGACTTGAAGTGATGAAATTTCTTGAGATATGAATAAAATTGCCAAAGGAGTAGTCAGAGAATGCCGGCTTCATAGGATTGATTGAAGTATTCAAATCAGAGCAACAAGTACTCACAGGAATGAAGAACAAGAATAAATTTGATGTGGAATTATTTTTCTAAGGTTCAAAATTGAAGAAAAATTAAATGAACCCATTTGTTGTATACCCATGAATTCGATGCGTTCTGAAGAAAATTTTCTTTTGGGTATTAACGATTGTCGACAAGGAATGGATTTTAGAGTCTTTTGCACTTCGCCAAGGCCTTCAGGATGAAAAGCTAATCGACACTTGAATTGTGGGATTTTCCCTAAGGGAAACTTAAAATTTTTCTAAGGCAAAGTGAATAAAATGTGTTTTCGAAGGAAAAATGCTTCAGATGATGAATTTGAAGTTGGGCGCCTAGATAATTTTTAATTGAGTTCTTAATGAAAACAATTTTCTCGAGCTAGAGTTGGATGAAATATCAAAGTAAACGCCTCAACTGGAAAAGTGAAGAGGATGCAGTTGAAGCTAAGATGATTTTAAAAGTGCATCTCTTAAATACGCCCTTGAAGAAGATGAAAATTTGTCTAAGGCATTGAAGTATGATGTACAAGTGTTATATGCCCCAGCCTACAGATCATGAAGAAAGCAAAGTTGGCTAGAGAAAAACGATGAACCCTTGGAGATCAAAACATGAAAATCAGGTAAGTAAGGTGAGTTTATATTATGAAGTGTTCTGATGCTCTTCTCCTTGCTTGTTTTGTAGGACGAACGTCGAGACCAAGCGGCAAGTACTTGGAGAAAATGGCTAAGTGTTGAGACTTAGCATGTGCCCAACTCAAGTGGCAAAGAAGAATTGGATGAAGAAAAAGATGAAGGCTCGGGTGTTTCAAACAGGTTAAAAAGTTACAGCCTTGAAGTTTTAGATCAAGAACGTGCCTGTTGTGCTAGTCCAAGAAATTGAAGCAAGGTTCACTAGACTTATCCAGTTTGCAATCGGAAGTTGAACGGTGGGAATGCACCTCTGAACTAGAATCTTCTAGAAGATGGTGGCCATTAATTGCTCATTTATTGCCCCACTCCTCTTTGTGGCGGTTTTTAGGGTGAATCTTGTTTAGGGCTGAGGTGGCACAATCTGGGCCATCCAACCAATTGTAATTTGGGCCGTCCGTTGGACTGGGCCATCTATAAAAGGGGGAGTCCCCCTCATTTGTACTCAGTAGAGTTAGAATAGCAGAGAGGGAATAGAGAGAAATTGATAGAATAGAAAGTAGAATAGTTTGATAGTATAGTTTAAATTGAAAAGGAAGGAAAGTCTTCCCTTTGAATACTTTGTAAGAAGTTGTCGTGAATGCTTTCATAATAAAAGAATTTTTCATTGATGGTGATCTCTTCTTTGTTATGAGTAGTTGTCGAGGCTTCTTCGTCCTTCCAATTCACGTAGCATCTTGAAGTAGCTTAAAGTAAAGTAGTTTTCATTTTCATGCAAGTAGATGTGGACTTATGGAGCTAATCAAGGCCTACTTTTAATCCATACCACTAGCGACTTGCACGACAAGTTTGCCTTGTGTGGTCATTGGAAAACTTTACAAACTTAACCGATTGTGATTACGTGTGTTTGTATGCGTCGTTCGATGGTACTTACATGTTGAGTTATAATTTGAAAACCTCTGTCACTCCTTAAGAATTACGACTTTGTGTAAATTGTTCAACATGAGGCGGAGCAGAGTCTGGTTGAAGTCTGTTGAGATTGATCTCGCATCCTGTCCTTAGATAAAACATAAACTTCTTAGGCCCTACACCCATTTTAAATTCAGTTCATTTCTGGTTAGTATTAGGAAACTTGTGCTCACTTGCTAAATCATCCAAATTACATGAAAGCCCTCAATCTGCTGTTTGCTGTCAACTGCCGAACAATTGTGTAAGTCCCCTTGAAATACCAGCAAATCACAACGAACCAACTGAGGGCATTCTATTGCATTATTGGAACCTTGGAGTTGAAAGCATGAACTCACTCGCAATCTTAGCATGCTGAATACTTTGTTCAAGAGAGGATAGAGTATCCGTTGGGAAACTTTATTCTGTGTTGGTGCGGTCACGAAAAACACATCAACACAACCACGTCCTTAAATATGTCGATTCCAACTAATATAATAGGGGCGTTAATTTTAGGCTGCAGTGGGTATAATTAATGGCCATGACTAGATATCAACCACTAGCAAACAAAATAGAATGAAACGGCTTCCTTTATGAATGGCACGATGATAATTAAATAGTGATAAATTTCAACTTACGTTTGCAAAATGATCTTCAAGAAAAGGCATGATTGAAGAAAATTATAGATTATAATGTTAAATAAATCTCTAAACCCTTGTAGAAACCGTTACTCTAAAATATGATCAATATGTTTTACAATTTTTCTAATAAATTCTTCCAAACCCTAATTGAAGCCTTCGTGAAAATTTAGGTCTTCAAAAGGAGAATACCCATGGAATTTCTAATTGATCAATGGCTCGGATCCCTTGAAGCTTTTGATCCCGAACTTTGATTTGGAGTACCCACGGAAGATTTGGGTTTTAAGTCCAAATCTTTCGATACTTGAACTTGAGGGTTTTTTTCCTCTTGCTCCAAAAAGCGCAGCTCTCCACAATTTCCAATTTCCAATAAAATAATCTTCACCTGCTGAGAAATGAGCCCTCATGCCCTTTTTATAATTACCTTTTAATTTTCCCGCCAAAACCAATCAATACTTTATTATAAAGTGACATTAAAAATACTTTATTATAACTCTTCAACGCCACTTTATAAAATACATTAATTTAATAATTTAATATTACCCTATTTAAATGCACTTTTTGGCAGACAATATTAAAAAATTAAATTAATTAAATATATTAATGTTATTTTGGCGAGCTGGAAAATGGGGACATTACATGCTCCTCATTTGTCAAGAGAGGTTTTAGCTTCTTCTCACACTGAGCAATCACAGTTTCAGCTAAGGCCTGCTCAATTGATAAGATTCCTTGATTCCCCTTCCTTTCCAAGTCCTAATTATGTCTACATGGCTGTGTGAGGGTCTATGCTTCATCCTGAGATCCATGTAGTCATTGAAAGACATTTCACCTTGAAAACCAACACATGAATCCCTCCAATCTTGTAAGATATGATCCTGCAACTCTTGTTGTGTGAGTTCATGTTCAATTTGAGGGTTATTCTTTGGATGAAAATTAGGCATTAGGGTGTTCAGTTTGCTGTTACACAGTCCTTATGCGTTGATTTGTAGCTTGGTTATTAGTTGAATCTCCCCATTTCAGATGTTTCTTTCCTTGCCCATTGTTCCCACCATTGTTGTTGTTTCCCTCAAAATATTGGGTCATTAAGGTACACATTTGAGCTATATTCTGCTGCAACTCACGTTGCCCTCTAGCAAGATCAATTAAAATGTCTCATGTGCTTGGTTTCTCGTGGTCTTTATATTCTTTGTCACTCATATCTAATTCAACCCCTTTCAGCACCTGCAAATATATCCATTTTTGGTGGTCCTTGAAGGTTTGGATTTAATCTTTTTCTCATTAGGTAATATTGATGTGTTTTAGGCTGCATCACTCATTCTAATGACCGGTAAACTGTTCATTCACA
>VDFB02347829.1:0-10617 GCA_007258455.2 Sequoia sempervirens
AAGCCTTATCTTTGGTATTTTCCTTGGAATACCAACCCAAAAGCTTGGAGGGCATTCCTAATGACTAGAGACATGTTTTTTGCAAATTCTACAATTTTTCACATAATCGGGTTCGTGCTCACCATCAGGATTGCATTTGGTTCAATATGGACAAAATTGAACACATAGGTAATGTTAAGTTCTTTCTTAGCTTTCCAATGATATAATTTTTTTCACTTTCTGACAATGTTAGGCCTTTCATCCATAATTTCTTTTGTTTGTATGTTTGTTTTTTTATCAAAAAGCAATGTTTGGTTTTTTTTTTTGTTATAAATTAACTGCTCATTGAAATTTCAAATAAATTACATTTTTAGAAACTAGACTCCATTATACAAATTTTAAAAAATAAAATTTTTAAAAATCCTATTACTTTCCAAAATTTGTAGGGGGAGCATGACCAAAATTCTACTTTTTACGAAGTTCCCACTTAGAAAATTAGTAACAAATCAAATATTCAATAAAAAATTATCAAAAAAATTGTGCATCAACTAGATGTTGTTAGCTAACTTCTAACCGTAGTGATTTTAAAAATACTAAAAAAATTTCACCGTGCTCAGGTCGTACAAGAGTTGCTATGCTATGTTTTTCTGACAAAAACAACACCAATTTGTGTACATCCCTCTGTTGAACCCCTTAATCTCAACCATTTTCAAAATAAATTAGTAGTTTAGAAAGTAGACTCAGAGCACTTTGATCCTTGTTTTGTTCCATCTCAAAATTTTGAGTGTAACTATCATCAATTTCACGTCCATGGTCACATTTCCTGATTTCAAAAAAAAAGTGGCCATAAGCCCCTTTTGGGAACCATCTTAGTGCACTTACCCTCCAGTCATTATTGAAGGCACAAATAAGAGAAGAAAATGAGACAGATGAAGATGTCCCTTATAAGGTTCAATGTAATGATGGAAAATAAAGATGAAAAGTATTGAGGACCTATATTTTATTTTAATGGAATAATAAGATAGTTCCCTCTACTATCAAATGAAAAATCGTATGTGCTTTGAATATTGTAATTATTGAAATTGACACCCTATGATTTGATAGAAATTAAGATATATCAATTGATCTAAATGCAGTTATATCAACTAATTGTAAATCTATTATAAGTGACATAAAGCCTCAATGTCTCATTTGTATTAAAATATGGGGATGATGTGGCTATTTTTTTCTTATACTGGAATTTAAGAATTTTATCATTTCAATTCTTAATCCTAATCAAAATGTGGTGAAGGGGAAATAATACCCATCCAATAAGTGTTCCCCAATCCCTTGAAAAGGAAAACTTGTGTATTATCCAACTTGGCTATCATTGTTAGGATTCTAGCTTCTAGTTCTACTATTTTTAGAATACTACTAGAGCCTAGATTGATGGCTCCCTTCTCTCTCCTATGGATGAGGATCCCTCTAAGATTGGTTGTTCCACCTCTTCGAATGAGATTAGTAACAAGGTTTATGAGTGTGTTAAATAGGGGAAGAGGTTGGGTATATAATGTACTTTAGACATGGTTGTTGAATGTAAAATTATTTAGACCATGAGAGGGTTGAACAATTTAAAAAGAATTGGAAGACAACTATAATCTATAACATAGCATCCTTAAATGGTTCAAATTTTAAATGAAACAATGAAAGAAAGAATAAGAAAACAAAGATTAGTGTAAAATTATTTGAAAATAATTGGGGATAAAAATATCTAATTTAATAGTTGTTAACATAAATGAACTTCAAAATAGGATTATGTAAGTGAAAAAAAAGTTCTATTGCCTTCATTGAACCTAAATTTATCTAGTTAAGATATGTCTAAAATTAATAATTCACACTAGAATATCAATATTCCATAAGAATCTCATAAAGAGGATGAATTTAATGGAAGATAATATAAAATCCTCCATATGAGGTTGAATTTTATCATTACATTATGAGTGAATCATCTCAATTATATAGCCAACAACATCAAAAAATTATAGATTGGAAAGCAAAATAATCACACATTTATCATATTTTTATATGTATAAAGTTTAGATACCATCAAACTATTTAAACTTATAGATTGCATAAAGCTATAAATTGAATCATTAAAACTAATTTATTAAGATTTAATTTCTAATGTTAATTATTGAAAGAAGGTATATAAATTATTATTCAAGCATCTTAATTCTCATACAGAGTTGTCTTAGTCAATTTCTCAATGTATGAGTTCCATATATTTGTAATTTTTTCTTAATATAAAAACATATTTTATTTCATTAATTAACCTATCTATTCCATGTTACAAAGGATGCTCTTATTTTAAATTATAAGTATATAATTCAAAATTAATTAGTGATTTTCAAGATAGAGTACACATAATTTCTTTAGTTAAAATAAAATAATATTCTTATTTCCATGAGAGTTATGTAGAATGGTAGCTTGATGTCTCAAAAATATTTCTTTCATACATACTAAATTTTTATCATGTTACATTATGAGTGAATCATCTCAATTATATAGCCAAGCACATAAAAAATTTATAGATTGGAAAGAAAAATAATCACACATTTATCATATTTTTATATGTATAAAGTTTCTACCATCAAACTATTTATACTTATAGATTAAATTATTTTTGAATTTGGTTATTTGGGTTCAACATGTCATGCTATAGGATTTTCTTGTGTTTTCACCATGTTGTCATGTGTAGATAGCTATGTATTTTATAGGTGTAGGAATTTTAGAGGAAGGAAAGGTTGAACAAAATGCATAAGGATGAGATGGAGCCTTGTTTACCTTAGGATTTGGTTGAGGCTCCCTTTGAGCATAATCGAGGGGTGGTTGGTCCTCTTGTAGACATGACTAATTTAGAAGGTCTTGTCAAGAGAAATTTAGAGGAGATTGGTAGAGACAAGAATCATGTTACAGATGGATTAGTTGGAGTTCATTGCCTCTACCATTCTCTTGAATTGCAACATTCACCTCTTGGTATTCCTTCTAATAATTTAAAAATATGAAGAAGGTTCAAGTTTAGAAGATTATAGGAACCCTTTATTCCCTTTGGTCTCAAGTTTGGAAACTAAAGATGGAAACTCCATTACAAAGGAACTAGGTTCATTCATGGAAAAGGATAAGGTTGACAATAAGATATAGTTCCTTGAAGAATTTTGGATTCAAGTTGTGAAATGATAGATCTACTAATGTTTTTGGGAAAACGACCCTCTTTATTAGATACATTGCCACTATTGGTGGAGTATTTCTAATTGGATGTTATTTTTCTAACTTACAACTATATTTTTCTTGTTGTTGTTCCATGCCAATATGATTGATCATTTTTTGTCTCTTTATTGGTCTTTGTAAAAGGGTGGGGCCCTTTCAAAATTTCTATTTCTAATTCATAAATTCAACCAAAAGTATTTACCCTAAAATTAAAATATAAATTTAAACTTTAAAATAGTATTTTTTGATATTATATAATAGCCTCATGTATTTAATTTATAAATCCTATTATTCTTTATGTTTAATTTCAAAATTTTAATGCTCGAGCAAGTATAGGTTACAAGTGCATTCTTTACATTTTTTCTCTTTCTTTTGTACTATTTTGTATATGGGTGTCTTATATGCATTGCCTCAAACATATAATTTTGATGTCCTATACCTAATTCTAAATGTAGTTTTATGAATGTATTCCTCCTTTATTCTTTGCTAATTGTAATTGAATATTAGACCTATTTTTTAAAATATGGCCACCCCTCTCAATCAGTAAAATAAGTCATCTATTTTAGGTGGTGGATATTAATGTTAATTGTTTATTTATTGAACATGTACATAATCAAGACAACTTGGAAAAGTGTCTTATCTTTCTTTTTCATAAAAATAGTTGGAGCATCCCATGACAAGACACTAGAACATATAAATCCTTTCTTTAAAATGTCATTTAGGAAATCCTTTAATTCATGCAAATATGAAGTGTTTGTTCGATAGGGATCTCTAGATATAGGGGCTAATTCATGCATGAACTCTATTAAAAAATAAAACACCCATTTAGGAAGAGACATGAGGAGTTCATTCTAGGAAAGACATCCTAAGACTTTTGTAATGGAGGTTTATTTTCATTTGAATGGTTCTCATTCACTTTTACTAAATAAAAATTAACAACAAACAAGGCACACCCTTTTCTTTATTCTCTTTTGAGTTGTAAACTAGAAAATTTAATAATACCTTCATTCCTTCTAATCCTAATAGAACTATTTTATTATACATTTCATTCAAACAATCTAGTTTCTTTCCTCTAAATTTATTCTTCGATTCATACATTTAGAACCAACCATTTTTGGAGTAATGTCATAAGACTCAAAGGCAAAATATGAAGAATTTTATCCAAGTTTCCATTGTATGCACCCTAAGTTATAATTTTAGAATGGTATCATTTATAAACTATCTTTGGGACATGTACACAACTCAACACTACCTCTTTTAACAAGGATTTAGATTTTAAGTTGAATTTCTAAACTATCTAAGGTGATACAAAATAGTAAGAAGCACCTAATTATATTAAGATTTTAAGATATAAAATATATTAATTCTACTTCATAGCTCTAGGTATGACATTTTCACATCATTATCACCATGCTCCCTAGCTTTCTTTGTTGGTGTCATATCCACCATGAATGAGGCCCATTTTTCTAAAGGTCCTATATATAAAAGATAATTAGATAAACCTTCACCAATGTTTGCATTTTAATTCTAATTGATTACCACTTTATACCTTTTACCAATTTATAATTTCATATCGATAACTATAACCCTCATTGCAAGGATTTACCAATATAAAAACTTGTAGGGGAATAACTATAATTCCCCATTTTTATAAATAGTCTAGATTACCTAAGTTCCAATTGAAGTTTTGTTAGAGTGTAATATAATATGTTTAGCTCTAATCAATGGGTCTAGATTAATTGTTTCAAACCCCTCAAAAAATTATACACATTGGAGAGGTTGTGCATTAATAAATCTTACCAATTAGGGATCATATTCTTATTTATACTTTCATACCACAATCATTAGCATAACTTATCAACCCCAATGAGGTAAATAGTCACTATTATGATTCACATTTTTATTTACCAATAATTCATTATTGTGGGTTGAACAAAATAATCCATCCTATACAAAATTATAAAGATATGTGGTTATCAACAATAATTTTAATAACAAATATAACCAAAAAAATTTACCATGAACTATTTGATATAATGCCTCAAATAAATTTGTTTTATGTTCAGGTAGGACTTTAGAAACATTAAAGAAAATGCAATTGGAGGTGCCCTAGTAGAAATGTATGCAAAATTTGGAAGCATAGACAAGGCATGTTCATTTTTTGACAAAGTTTTGAAATGGGTTTGTAAAATCTTTCAAGCAACTATAGTTCACCATTTATTCAACACTCCCTGCCCGTGCAAAAATTGGAGCTTTGGAATAGGGTATGAACATTCATCAAAGCATGATAGAAATAGTGTTTGTTGAAAAGGGTTTAGAAAATTTCAAGCAAATGCAATTTCAAACAAAGAAATGCAGTTTGAAATCTACAAATTTGAAACATTTCACATTTCACATTTAGGGTTTAAAAATTTCTCAAAAAATGTGTTTTGAAATCTATGAAATTTGAATTTAACTAACTTGTGAGCTACGGAGGTCAGGTTGATGAATTGTGGCTACAAAGTTTGGGTTGATGCACATTTTTCCCATTACATTCACGTTTAGGTTTGTCATTCGCCACATACACAGTTTGAACACAAAAAATGTATAATGTGACAGTGACAGTTTTTTTTAATTTTTTATGCCCTATTTTAAGGGGTTTGGTTGAACCTACATTCAAGCGAACCCTATAAAATATATTTTTTTATTCATATGCTTGGAGGTTCAGTCGAATAGTAGGTTTGATCGAACCCACTAGTACGGTTGAACACCAAACTTGGTTTGACTGAACCGTAGAGTTCAACCGAACCCCTTGACATTGTGGAAATACAAAAAAATAAAATTTCCTTCCTCAAAATATTTGTAAACCACTATTGTGGCTTAACTCGTTTAGCAACGAGAACCTTTCACCTGCGCTTACACTCACATACAAGTTGATTATGTTAGTGATGAGTGTTGGAAGATGTGGCCTGAGAAGAGGTTGGAGGTTGTTGCTCAACCCCAAGAGTATCCTTCACAACCATGGCTAGAGGAAGAGTAGGCCCTTGAGTAGGAGTAGGAGGAGGAAGTGTAGGGGCAGAAGTAACTATAGGAAGAGAAACAAAAACTAACACCTTGACAATAGACCTCTTCCCATTCTCTACCTTAGGGGCAGTTAGTGAAATAGTAGGAGGCTGGAAAGGCTAAGACAGAAGAGAATCCCCATGAGGACCTTTCTCCTTGCCATAAACAATGGGCTAAAGAACTGTGGGAAAAACTATAAGCTCAAAGACCTACTACTTTTCTTTTCTCCATGTGGGCACCATCCGCACTTCCCATGCATGGGAGAAAAAGCAGAGGATTTCCTATTAGGGAAAGAAGCATAAGCGAGAGGAGATGATATGGAATGGGAAGGCCCTTGAGCATGATCAAGCTTCTCCTTCCCATTTTTCTCAGCAAAAGAAGCATCTTGTTGTTGTGCAATCATGGAATCCTTCATGGAGATTCCATAGGGGGACACTAGATAACTAGCCTTCGGTGTTGAGCACTCAATATTATATTTAATATAGGCCTTATACAACAAATCTCCCTTGGGGGCAGAGGTATGACTGGGGCAAGCCAAAAGTGATTGAGTGTGAAACCTCCACACCACATCAACAGTTTATAACTAGTGTGGTTCAATACCTAGAAAAAACCTTCACGAGGGAATTTTAAACATTTATGAACTACAAAGGTGACATCATTCATAGAGGCAAGCCAGGGGATGCCTAGCCTAACTCAGAACATATTAGATTTCAAAATGATAATGAGAAGAATCAAAAACCTTGGGTACTGCCAAGACTAATAAATTAATAGAGCCCAAAGGGGTGACAAAAATCCATCACAAAGGGTGGTTTTCAACTCTTCATACCGCTCCCTATGTCAGCTGTTTATGAATAAAGTCTCCTCTATTACCACATTGACCTAACTTGTCAGATCAACTAAAATGCCAGTTACAACTTTTCCATTGATCAAAGCAGAGATGTATAAATGGGAGAGATCTTTATTGAGAGGCTCATTATGCGAGGTAAATGTTATGCTAGGTGTAGCACTCGCACTTTTAGGAGGAGGGATACACGTGAATGAAACCATGTTCACGTACATAGATGGAACTAGTTTTGATGATGTAGAAGATTGTACTAATGGATTGTGACCTACCTAGATTCCATCTCTAAATATCTAAGAGTCCATTTGCCTACATATCTAGGGGTCATCAACTAGGTCACAAAGCTACACACTTCATGACACTCAAATCTACAACACACCTAAGACACGAGAAAAATATTATCCAATTCCAAGAGACAAAAGGAGTTCATGTTGTGTTCACCAAAAACGTAGAGAAGGGAGATTCATCACCCACAAGGCTCTAGGTAATGGGAGAACCCAAGGGAATGAACTACCCTAAACTACCTCAAGCTGTTTGATGGGTGTTTTAGAACTTGTGTGAGTTGGCCTTAAAGGTTTCAAACTACTGACTAGACAACCCACTATTTGAGGACAATAGTGTGAGAACTAGACTCTAGCACATCATGCAGGAATCTCAGGGACATGTTGGCATCCTATATGGACATAGGTCTAACAAAAAATAAAAAAGCATAAAGAGCCTACTAACAACCCAACTAACACAATTTTATAGTTTGATGGAGAAAACATAAGAAATATAAAGTACAAGAGGAATACTGGAAACTAATCTAATATGAAAATGATAAAGTGTTGCCATCTTTTTTAGCCCTAAGATCCCCTAAAAATATCCTTCAAAATACTCAAGAGTATTAAAGGGTTATATCTGTAGGTCTTTAACCAAGTTTTCAAAACTATGTCGGTCACTGACATAGTTTTAAAACTTTCATCTTACTCGACAAGCTTAGTTTTTTAGAAATACGCAGGTTGATCTCGAAGCCTGAAAGATTAAAAAGCACTTTATAATATAAGAAGAGAATTTCATGGGAAAAAATCAAAGTATTTAAAGGTTTGGAAATATTCTATAAAGTCTTGAAACCTTTGTCAGTTCCTAATAGGGTTTCCAAAATTTCTTCATTCCTGCTAAAGTTTTGAAGATAAAGTTGTAATTATTCTTTTAATTGTTTTCATAATAGACTAATGGGAGAATTTAAAAAGTTTCAAGTTTGTTCTATACGGTGGTACAAAGGTAGGTTTCTACAACTATGGAAAACTATGAAATATTTCCAGAACCTACCTGAAAATAATTAGCTAGTACAATTGAGGCCGAAAATAACTTCATTATTGAGGATGTATGTGCGGAAAAGAAAAGATCACTTGCAAGAAAATATAGTTTTCCATTAATTCAACATGAGCATAGAGTAAAAATTATGAAAATTAAATGCAAATAAGATAAAGATTTCTATAATACAGAGTAATTCAATAAGCCAAAAAGATATATATATTGATAAATTTTTGAATTATATTGCCAAAAAGGTTATGATTGTAAGAAAAGTAGAGGTGTGGAAACACCTTCGTAATGCAAAATCCTTAGGAGAGAAGTGTAGAAGAACATTTTTTTAAAAGTTACATTCATTTGAGATGCACATTAATAGAACAAAAAGGATAGACAAATTCATCACACACAAAGATAATACCAGTTTTATGTGGGAAAACCCTTATGGGAGAAAAACCCACATAGCAAGTAAAGCCACTTTGTATTATAGTAAATAGATTACATACAAAGTTATAGACTTCACTCTCAAATGTTAACTCATAGCAACAATACAATCACTTGGTCAACCTCACTTCTCGATTACAGTTCCTCTACTTTGTTACAATGCAATAAGAGCATACAATCTAACACCACCCAACCACTGTTAGGTTTTCATTTATTTCACTATCTTCACTGACAACCTTCCTTCATCTCAAGGGCCACACACACTATCATCAAACACACATCAAGCCACCCAACAATTAATTCAATTACAAAGAATATTACCATATTTTCTCTGTCAACCCCTGAGTTAGATCATGCATTTAATGCAAATATATCACTATCAGGAAATACAACTTTTGGTCCAATGATTGTTGATTCACAACAATGATGTGGAATCAATGAATGAATTCATGCCATGTGTTGACACATCACTCATCCACCACTTTTGAATATTGTACCATTTGGGTCTCTACCTCCATCGGAATGTCGCTAAGACTTTGGGAGATCTCTCCCTAAAAACCCCACGTCACATCGATAAGCACAAACCAGAATGTTGAACATACATGGAATGTCAAACAGGCATTCATGAATGTCCTGCTGACAAGCATGACTCACGCTGACAATAAAAGGGATTTCCAAGTCAAGAGAAACCTAAACTTCAAAACCTTTAGTCAAAGATTAGGAAATTCCTAGAACCTGTAACAACAAGGAGATCACCATGTCGAGAGGTTAAGAAACTCACGAACCCGATGACATAGGTTTCAAGGTTCAAAAATCCAACGATCCCGTAACAAGCTCAATTTCACCAAGTTATGAACTTTTAGAACCTCATGACTTAGGTTTCAAGGTTTGGGATTTTAGCAATAGTCCAACAAAGAAGGCCAAGAAAGAGAAAAACTTTAAGTCTTTAATAGAGGTTCAAGCTAGCAATTTGAGGCATATTTTCTAACAAGCTCCCACTTGACGAAGACTTACTAGCTTCCTCTAAACTCAAAGTTATTGAAATTCATAGGCCTCAAGGCCCATTGAATTGGAACACCACCTATAATTTTCTATGCTCACAAGCTTTGTCAATGCATGAGTGACATTCTCCAAAGTATTCAATTTTTCAAGATTAACCTTTCCATCCTCCACCATATCATGAAAAAAATAATACTAAACATCGATATGCTTCATCTTGACATGGAAAGTGGGATTTTTTGCCAAACAAATAGCACTCTGACTGTCACAATGAATCGTAATCTACCTTGGATTAAATCTAATATTAGAACACAAACGTCTAAGTCAAATGAATTATTTGTAGGTGTGTGTCACTGCTATATACTCTGCCTCAATAGTAGATAAAGTGATCATAGCTTGCCGCTTGCTCATCCAACTCACTGCACCACCAAATAACATGAAGATGTTTATCCCTTTGGTGGATCTTTTTCAATAATGTCCCTACCCAATTAGACCCATGTACCCACAAATGTTAAGAGATCTTTTGGCGGGTAGCGAGGTTTCCATGATATTACAAAAGCATACTTTGAAGTTCCCTTCAAATATCTAAAGACTCTCTTCACAACATCTCAATGCGGTCTTCCTGGATTAGCCATAAACCGACTGAGTACTCCCACTACTTGGGCAATGTCTAGCCTTGTACAGACTATTGCATACATTAAACTTCCAACAACACTTGCATAAGGAACTCTAGTCATGTCCTCCATCTCGGTAGGAGATTTTGGACAATCTTCAAC